>BGPT01003007.1:0-7500 GCA_003297045.1 Symbiodinium sp. clade C Y103
TCCCTTCTGAGGCTGAATAGATGTAGATCTCTTGCCTTCAAGTAGCTCATTCGATTTCGTCTAGTGAGCCACGACATGTCGAAAATGTCGAAAATGTTCTTCAAACTTGAGGGGAGCAGGTAAACGAGGACTGGTTGTGGGTGGACTGGGGTTGAAAAAATGGCTACATGCGATTTGTCATCCCACTACGATACAATGATAGCTAAGTTGGTTTAAGTATGATCACTGGGGTTTATAATACTTAGTCACATGGGTTTATAATTTATAAACCAACTTATAACTGGGGGGGGGCCCACATTGTATTTTGGTCCGTCCAATCTTCAACTGTTTCCAGCTGGAAAGCGACCTGAACAGGGTCCCCCCAAAACAATGTTGTGATGGTTGCATGGGGGAGACCAACGGGTTTGATAGGGCTTATTTTCAAAAAAGTTATAAGTGTTTCATTTGTTTTGTCAAATTTTGGAGGTTTCTTTCACCAAACAAACGGTTTCGGCGCTCTTTTTTTGTCACAATGCCCACCAGTGAGTCATCTTTCTTTCAAGTGACCAGTCCTGCCGCCATGGCTGATGAGAAGTTTGAGGTGGATCTGACCCAGCCGGGCATCGGAGATGCTGTGAAACTTGGGATCAACATTCCTCAGGCAAGGGAAAAAAAAACGTGTTTTCGGATAGGAAAGCGAAATGAAACATGAGGATTTGACAGCCAATATATGATATTTCTGGGATGTTAAGCAGTATGTCAGGGGGAATCCAACCTGTTTGGGCGAATGAGAGCCACTAAGTGGTACATAAAGCTATTTTTTGCCTCTTGATTTACACAGTTTCCCCTAAAAAATAGTATTGGTTTTGGCCGCCTTGCCAGGAATTCCTGGAAAAACTCTGGGTCGACCCGGATTTCCCTCTGGATTACCGCTCCCCATCCCAAGAAGCCGCTGCTGCCCAAAGACGGCATCGATCCGGCGGATTTGATGCAAGGCGCCTTAGGCGACTGCTGGCTGATTACGGCGATCTCCACCTTGGCGGAGTATCCTGAAATGGTGAAGAGACTCTTTGTCACCAAGGAACATAATGACCATAATGACACCTGGATGAACTGAAAGCTGTGTGATTGGAGATGTGATTTAGTTACTATTTTCCCTGTGAAGGTTACATCATTGGAACAAACATGGGGAATTGACGTTTTGTTTTGTTGCTGACTTTTGGAGACCCTGAATCAGCAATTCCTCGAGGAAATTGGACAATATGTCTTGCGTTTGTGCTGTGAATACTATCAAGAATGGATTCATGTCAAAGTGGATTCCTTCGTGCCCATCGACTTGGGTGGAGGCGCTGCATATGAAGGGAAGCCTGGATTCGCTGAGTCGATTTGAGTCCATGATGGTTATCTTTTCTCATTGGTTGATGTACCAAAAGGGCGGAATCTTTGGTGGGAATCTTGATTATTCTGTACAGGTTTGTCTGAAGATAGTGTAAAGATCCCTAGGTCCATGTGTTGATCATCATTTTCTCTTTATCTCTTAAAATTGCCATTTCAGAGACACCCGCATTATATTTTTTCATTTTTTCTGTTTTTCTGGATCGCTTAAATCCAAGGAAGCCTTGCGTCTACGTGAATCCGACGGATGACTCGGTTTCTGATTGCTGGGTTCGACGATTGTTTCCATATTTTGTTTTCCGTTTTCAAGGATCTATCCATGGGATGATGTTCTCCTTAACTGACTCATGACTCATATTCTTCAGGGGGCTCGTCTACAAACATTTCGTGCTTGAAAAGTTGTTGATTAGTTGGTTGACATATGGGTTTTAAGCGCCCAGCATTTGGACAACCAGAATTGGTTGAAGAAAAAATCTGCGGGTTTGCACCCAATTTTGATGGCTAAATCCAATAAATCTCCAATAAATCATTTTTTGTTGCTTAGATAAATACCCCCAAAATTTCATGGCAGAAGTGAGATTCCAACGGACAACAATGTAATATCAATCTTTTTCAGGTGGGTGGCTATTTCCATGACATTTCAGTTGTTATTTTTCTCACCATGAACAAAAACGACCATGCAAAAAACCCACCATCCGACGGACGGAACTAACCACAACATGAGGCTGCCCAGGTGATGTGTGTTGGTTTATAAACCCATTAACTAATTCGATATGTCCGATATGTCTACCATAAACCATAGTTCATTCACCTAGTAATTTCAACCAACTGAGCGATTTCGTACATAAAACAAGGGCCTCACCTTGCTTTCAACAGCCAGGTATTGTTATTATTCATAGCTGAATATTGAATATGAATTGAATTTTGAGAATCCGAAGCGACCAGGTTTGGATGTGTATTTTGGAGAAGGCCATCGCCAAGATCCAAGGGAACTACCAGCAGTTGAACGGGGGTCTCGTCTCGGAAGGATGGAAGATCATGGCGCCAACGACACAGACATCGAGAACTGGGAAGCTGGATGAATTGACTGGGGAGAATGCAGGGGTTTAATGGGATAATAGTGGGGTCGAATGGGAGAAGAATGAGGTTGAGATTATAGTTGGATTTAATGGGATTATAGTTGGATTTAATGAGACTATAGTTGGATTTAATAGGCTTTTAATGGCATGCTAACGGGATTTGATGGGGATCAATGAGAAAATCATGAGATTCACTGGGGGTTTTAATGGGGTCTCATGGTGTTTAATCCGATTCAATGAATTGATCGACTACGAATGGTGATATCGATATGGGTCAAAATGATCAAACCACCAAAATGGATGGTATAGTCCGGAAAAGGACCGATTCCACGTGGGTTTGTAGGTACGACATTTTTGACCTCTACCCATCCACTCGGGTTTAACCAAGAAAAGATGGCTTTAACATGGTTTTTACCGGGGGTTTTGAATGGGAAATTCATCTACAAATGATTTCTTTGACACCAACCATGAATGTAGAGAACTGAATGAATTATGGCCACATAGATCCAGATTTTGCTTGTGTTTCTGGATGGTTAGATGGATTTCAACCTACATCAGACCTATTAAAACCAAAAGCACATGCTTTTAGGGTTGGCTGGATTTACTGCAAAACCACCCTTCTTTAAACTTGTCAACTTTTTCAAGGGCGCAGCAACAAAAAAAAACACCACCAAGGAGATCAGCGAAGCTGGCTGGGGGAAGATGAAGATGCCGTTCGACGTGCAAAATCTTGACGTTCAGTGGGATGAGAAAACCAAGCCCTACAAGAATCCAGACCATGCATACGGTCCACTTACCCCGGAGGAGTTCTTCAAGTTTGTGGAGGAATGGGACTCCAATAACTACCTGATGTGTGCAGGTATCATTGCCAAGAAGAATCCCAACCTGAAGCATGTAGATGTGGAGGAATCCGAAGGCAATTTGGAGAATGGCTTGGTGACCAAACATGCCTACGCTGTCTTGTCCGCCTACCAGGGGCATGGTGTCCAACTGGTGCGGGTCAGGAACCCTTGGGGCAAGAAGCAGGAGTACTCTGGAGACTGGTGCGATGCCTCTGAGAAGTGGAAAGAATATCCTGAGGTGGCAAAAGAGGTGAACTTCAAGCCTCGTGTGGATGGTATCTTTTGGATGACCATCCAAGATTTCTGCACCTATTTCACCCTGGTGCAGGTCCTAAAGAAAAGTCAACCAGGCTCGAGGGCTGCAGATATGCCCTATGAAGAAGAGCGCGAAGCAAGGGTGAAAGCTGCACGGGAAAAAGCCGAGCGCATCAGAAAGGAGATTTATGACAATGGCGGATGGTACACAGATGAGGCAGAGAGTTGGAGAGGTGGTCACTGGATGGAAAATGGCCATAGGGGCCATACAGACCTAGATTCTTTTTTGGGGAGCGGTTAGATGGATTTACCATACATCCCACAGTGAAAGCAACTTTCAGAAGGGGAGCAGTTCTTCTAAAGAACAACAAAACACCGAGGTAAACAACCTGGCATCCGCGTTTTCGAAGACCCCGAGCTCTTCGATATGGTTACCAAGGCCTATATGGACTTGTGGGGCATTCCCGAGAACAATGCCAAGGACTTTGCGGAACACGCCAGGACGCGGCTGCCTCCGAAGATGGAGAGATACCTGGCCGAGCGAAAGAAGCAGCAGAGTAAACCACAGAGTCCACTGCAGTGGATGAAGCTGGAAGGAATGATAGTAGCTGCGTTCAACCCGAAAAACCCATTTTTGTTGGGGGTTTGTGATATCCTATGAAGCAACAGAATAGTTCAAAACATTTTTGGCCTTGAACACTGCTCACTTCCATTTGTGGCATTGATATCACCAAAAGTTGTCAACCAGCTTGGGAGGGGATCACCTTCACCAAAGCTTCCAAGGAAGGCATGCTGCAAATCACCAGATGAAGCCTCTGCCGGTCCATCTCCAGCATCCCCAACTGCGGCGGGCAGTGGCTTGGGCGCTGTGCGCGCCCTGCAGGCGAGTCCCGAAGGTCCTGATCTGTTTCCCAGTGGTCCGACTGACGAAGAGAGGGCCGCCGTTCTGGCTGAGATGGAGGCCTGTCGTCAGAAAGCCAGGGAAGAGATCGAAGCCAGGACCCAGGCGGCGAATGAGGCCGGGGTGGCCGATCCGCTTCCTTTGGAGGGTTTGAAGGGTAGGAAGTTTGATGAAGCCAGGGCGGAGATTGCCATGCGAGACGACCTCAGTCAAACGGAGAAGTGGGCCGCCATGGGCATGTTCTGATTTTCTGAGAGGGTTTCGCCCCAAGTTATTGCCATTTGAATGGGGAACATCTAGGAAAATAATGAGCAATTTCGATGTCTTATGTGTTATGCTGTATTCAACATATTGATTTTTGCGCCAAGCTTACCTCGAATGAGGCGAGGCCGGCGCACGAAAAGTGTTCGAACAGCTAGTGTTATCTAATGATACTCATTTGCTGACAGCCATGCAGAGGTGAAAAAGGCGAACTGCGGCGACCGGCCAACTCGTGCTGTGACGTGTTTTTGCTGGCCAACTGAGAAATCATGAATGGTCGCTGTAAAGTGTAAATGGACTACTATCCATTCATATCAAGGAAACCATTTTTAAGGCGCCCCCAGCTAGTAAACAGCATCAAAACTTCATCAAATCTGCACCAAATTTTTCCTACCTTCCAAGAATCAATCAGGTACCAATGTTTTTTTTGAAGCAACCAATTTTTCTAGACCATCTAAAGCATGATTTGTCACAAAAACATGGAAAAAAAAACAGTTTCCCAGACCCCCCAAACCACCAACCCAAACCACCAAGAAGCCCACGATGATAGCATTGTGACGCATGTAGCGTGAAGAACGTGTCGCATTTACAGTGCATATATACTATGTGCAAAGTCCATTTCTTAGCCTAACCTCCCACGGTCTTCCGATTTTTTTGAGAACAACAAACGCAAAGACATAGTTTAGATCACAACACGCGAAACTCTCTTCGCTTGGCATATTTTGGGTTGAGAACGGGGTTCAGGCTGCTGTGATTCGCAACCTCTTGCTGCAAGTGATTCACTCTCTATGTCGTCATTGTCGTCCAGAAATAGGTTACTCCAATTCCAAACCCGGCCAGTAAAATTGCCATATTTCGAGTAGATCAATTATTTGTTATTTTTGGACAAGGGCCATAAACTGGGCATGAATTGCCAACCGACCAGGTTGCGGTACATCTTCACGCCTCGACAGTCGACCCTGCAAAGCCTCAGAGACGTGCAGCCAGGCGTGAAGATTGTGAAACATGCACCAATGGTTACCCTCTGGTAAACTAACATAACTATGGACAATCACCAATTTTTATGGGAAAATCCACTATTTCTATGGCCATTTTTAATAGCTATGTTAGTTTACCAGAGGCTAGACAGGGTCATGGACCATTTTCATTGGATTGGTGAATGGGAAAATTTTAACCGGATACCTCCATATTTCATGGGAAAATCCCATGGGTTTCCGGCTAAAATTTTCCCTTAAATCAATCCAATGACATTTGCATCATGTTTTTTTTTCTCCAACTGAGCGTCCAGGCTTTGAAATCTTCTGCATGATATGGCATGGTTTTAAGATGGGACGCAGTGGCCCCAGTAGCTCTCCTTGGTCTGGACGTGCCATGGGATTGGTATCAATTTCAGGTTGCTTGGTATTTGGCACCTCGAGTGGTATCCGGGAAGACCTTTAAAACACAGCTCAGGAGGAATGATTTCGGGGCCCCTGAGTTGGGGAACAGCTCTTGTCGATCATTGTGCGCTGATATACAATTTGTATCAAATGGTTTGATAGCCCGTTGCAAGCTTCAACCAGCAGCAATTTACATCTCACACATGTTTTTTTTTTTCACCTTTTCTCATCCCGCAAACTCGAGGCAGTTGGAATGTGAGCGATCTTCGGCATGTCAAGGTCGGCGTGTCTTGAAGCTGCACACGTTGAATCGAACAGTGGGTGAAGGGTAATGAACATGTTGGAAAATTTGGATGTCTGACTTCACTCTTGTGTGGAGAAGCTGTGCAACTCAGCTTGGTGCGTAAACTCATGGATGTAGGGTTGGAAACGGCGAACCCGATGCTCCGAAGAGAATCTTTGGGTTTCCATTTCTGGTTCAATCGCATCAGCTGCACAAGGCTTTCTGTCAGTATCTCAACAAGGGAATCTTCATGGCTGCATCTATGGAATGATACTAGCGGATACAAGTGGAATCAAAGGCTCATGCAGCTCAAGCATTTTGTTATTCAAGAAACACAAATACTTTTAATGCAGCACACAGTTTCAGATGTCATAACGTTTGGTTCCCCTGCAATGGAGAATCAGAACAATATTCAAAGGGCCATCGACGTGCTCATGCGCGAAGATGCCAGTGATGAAGAGAAGACAAGGGCTGTAGAGACTTTGAAGTGGGCAACAAAGGGCAACGACAGGAACAAGGTGACCCTTGCGGCCAAAGGGGGCATTAAACTTTTGGTGGAGTTGGTCACCAGTGGCAGTGATGATGCGAAGACCCAAGCTGCACGAACTTTGGGAAACTTGGGAAATTTATCACCCAGGCACCTTTCAAAAGAGCAGCGTCGCAGATGGCCGTTCCAGCACTTCTGGAACTGATGATAAGTTGGTTTACAAATCCCATGAAGTATAGTTATAAGTATCATAAAACCATAGTTATTAGAGTTATAAACCCACCAACTTGCAGGGAGCAGGCGCCCTTTGCACCGTCAGGCCATCATGGACTCTGGGCTCGGAATGCTCTCGAGCGATTACCCAGGAGTCCCAGGAGTTCCTTGATGAAATCCGTTGGGTTGATGGCCAGCGGCTGCGGCGAAGGTTGTGGGTACATGGCTCATTGGTGAAACGCGATTTGGTGGTAACCCTTGTGCGCTTTCACTAGTTGCATCAGCAAAGGACGCGCAACTATTACATATAATGTGAGATGACGTTCACATAAAGAGGTTTAGAATTCTGTATGTTTCTGTTGGATATAGCAAATTCATGTAGTAGAAGCAGTTGCATGAAAGCACACCGCGGTACAACTTCTGCCA
>BGPT01003007.1:28718-46667 GCA_003297045.1 Symbiodinium sp. clade C Y103
GAAGTAGTAAGAAGTAGTAAGAAGTAGTAAGAAGTAGTAAGAAGTAGTAAGAAGTAGTAAGAAGTAGTAAGAAGTAGTAAGAAGTAGTAAGAAGTAGTAAGAAGTAGTANNNGTAGTAGTAGTAGTAGTAGTAGTAGTAGTAGTAGTAGTAGTGGTAGTAGTAGTAGTAGTAGTAGTAGTAGTAGTAGTAGTAGTAGTAGTAGTAGTAGTAGTAGTAGTAGTAGTATATTATAGTAGTATATTATAGTAGTAGAAGTAGTAGTAGTAGTAGTAGTAGTAGTAGTAGTAGTAGTAGTAGTAGGAGCAGGAGTAGGAGTAGGAGTAGTAGTAGTAGTAGTAGTAGTAGTAATACTACTATAGTTAGCATACACCTCGCTCATTTAGTATAGTGCCTATGGGCAACAACACAGCCCCCCAAACTCACCTCTAAACTTCCAATAAAATCACATCCCCCCCCAATAACCCATACCTCAAACCATCATACACCCACCCTCAACCAAAAAGAAATATTATGATATATATTTCCAAATATTTATCATAATATTTTANCCCCCCCCAATAACCCATACCTCAAACCATCATACACCCACCCTCAACCAAAAAGAAATATTATGATATATATTTCCAAATATTTATCATAATATTTTACCCAATAATTAAGGGGCAAGGTTACCCTTCTTCATTTTTGCTAAATGTTCTTTTGTTAAACAATGTTTTTTCCAATTAGATGACAAGATAGCAAGTTTGCATTTGTAGCACTGAAAGTATTCCTTTTCATTTATTATTGACTTGCTATCGGGTTGCTCTTCATCTTCAAATTTTTCAGGATGTTCTTTTCTCTCTAGTCTGTCTAAATGATAATTTGTTCCTTCGTGTTGATTTTTCTTGCATAACTTAATTTCATGATTGCATACCTCACAGAAGTGCATTTTTTGTTCAAATTTTAGTTTAGGCTCTTTTACTTTCTGTGTTCCATTTTTCTTGTGTTGGTGGTATTCTTTTTTATCAGCAATACATTTATTACATAATTTGTTTGGTTCAGTAAATTCATCAATATTTTTTACTTTCTTGCATCTTGAACATTTTCTGTCTAAACTTTCCTCCATATCTATAGTATTATGCCTACATTTGTTTAAGTCATTTTTTGCCCAAAATTATTGGTTCAAAAAGTGGGGCAAGGTTGTTTTTCAACAAGGTTCGTTATTNATCTATAGTATTATGCCTACATTTGTTTAAGTCATTTTTTGCCCAAAATTATTGGTTCAAAAAGTGGGGCAAGGTTGTTTTTCAACAAGGTTCGTTATTTTAACTCACGTGTGGTTCATTCATTTTATGTTATGAAAGGTTCTATTTTGTGCATTTGTATTGGCATTTTGCTCTAGTTCTTGTTTTTTGATGTCTTCAATTAATTTTCTAATTTTCTTAATTCCATATTCTGGCGGTAGTCCATCCATTNGCATTTGTATTGGCATTTTGCTCTAGTTCTTGTTTTTTGATGTCTTCAATTAATTTTCTAATTTTCTTAATTCCATATTCTGGCGGTAGTCCATCCATTACATTTCTTACTTTTTCTAATCCAATGTGGTTTTCTATTTGCTCAGGTGTCATGTGTCTAAATTGTTCTTTGTATTCTTTATCAAAGCTATTCATTTCAATTATACTATATATAAACTATATTTCTTTACATACTTTTTTACAAGAAATATTTTTCAATATTATCTACAACTACAATTACAGCGGACACAATAAGCAACAATATTATCTAAGGTGTGACATTTCTCGTTTGACTGTCTTTGTGCTGATAGATTTGTGATTACATTACCCTTATTTATAGAAATACTAAACCCACATCCACAGTAATTACATTGGTTCTTGATATTATCCATGAACCATTGAACATTTACATAACCTTCTTTAGGTATAACTCTTTTGCCTTTGCGGTCTTGTTGCTTATATGCCTCTATTTTTCTTTCAAAATAACTGATTATGCATTGTTCATTAAGTTTATCATTAGTATCATTACTATACCTAAAGAACTTTACTCTGTTTAAGTCTCTTGCTCTGGTTACAGAACTGTAAAGCCATTCAGGATAGTCTCTGATGAGCGGGTGATTATAATCAAAAATTGTTATATCAGTGTCAACTGATTGACCCTGCATTGAATGAGCGGTGCAGGCGTGAGCAAAAATGAAATTCTTTCTCACCTTGTCAATGTGAAGAGATTGTAGGATTTCAGATTTGACATTCTTCAAAGTAATCACTCCATCCTTTCCCATATGAACAATTTTGTATTTAAAATTTACATTGAATGTGCTAGTTTGAGTTTTAGTGTATTCCCTGCATATTACGTATTCACCCACTTCATATTCTCCTGTTCTATTTTCAAGTTTCCTGATTTCCATTGATACGTTTTTACAAGTATCATTTAGGAATGCTATATTGTTTGGTGATGATGTGATGTCATCGGTGTATGAAAAATATTTGTCAATAATCTCGCTGGTGGATAATCTATTTTCAAATATATCAGTTTTGATGTTTTTGAGTTTATCCTTGTCTTCTTGTGTGTGTAGTCTTTTACATTCTTTAAAGTTAATGTTATATTCAAAAATACTATTGACTATGTTGTCGGTGTATGCTTCATGGCTTTGGGTATTTGTTAATTCTTGAACTGGTTTCAATTGTTTTGCGTCTCCTGTTGCAATAATTATTTTATTATGCTTATTCTGTTCTACAAATTGTTTTATTCTCCAGTAAGTGTTTAAGTTACTAAAGTATATCTCATCAAAAACTATGACATCGTGACCTGTATAGTCAAATGGTTCTAATTTAACATCTGCGAAGGAAATGCCAAAGAATTTATTAAGTGTCAATGCTTCACCTTCAAATGCTTGTAGTAATNTCTAATTTAACATCTGCGAAGGAAATGCCAAAGAATTTATTAAGTGTCAATGCTTCACCTTCAAATGCTTGTAGTAATTTATTTGTAGGTGTAACGAATGTTACTTTGTAATCTTTATTAATCATTCTCTGACATATATAACTCTTGCCACTTCCTGCAAAATCAGCGGTTATCATCATAGGGTTATTTTGTTCAACAACTTCAATAATTTTGTCAGTATCATATTCATCAGCAATATCAATTCTTTCACTTTTATAAACAGGAATGTCTATCACTTTATTTTGAATCATATTATACTTCACAGATGGTAGTATAATATCTTCAGTTTTTGAAACCTTCCACCCTCCAATTTTACTACTAAATTCTAGTATGTTTTTTGCTTTATCAATATTACATTCATCAATTACAAATGCATCAGTTTTTAAACTGTATACATTAATATTATTACTTATTAATCTATAAAAATCTGAATTAATTTTAAAATTATGATGTTGCAACAATAGCTCTTTAATATATCTATATCCATTTCTTAATTCTGCCTTGTCCTGTATATTTAAGATATAATATGATGATTTTTCTGTTTCAATATATCCATTCTTTTCATCATTCATTGTCTCCTCAAAATGCGACAGTCTCTGAAGTTTGCCTCCATACTCTGATTGATGATGAACTGCTTCATTTAAATTTCTGAACAAAAGACTTTTCTGATTTGTTGACCATCCTTTTTCAAGTAATCCCAAATTTATATTTGCTACTTTCTTCTTGATAAATGTATCCTCTCTTTCATCATGTTCATCAATGACAGTATTCCACAGTTCATCTACTATACTTTTATAATCCACCTTGTGAATGAAAGAAGGCATTTTGTAGTAGAGAATTTGTATTCCATTCTGGTTATTTTTGCTGATAAACTGCCTTAAAAATTTACCATATATTAAATTATATCCCTTGTTGAACATCAGATTTTTCTTAGAATTCATGAATATTTTTTCTTCCACTAGTTGTTGGAATAAATCACTCTTCATGAATTTACGGTCTCCTCTCAAATTATTAATCTTAGTCATGATTGATTGGTCAGGCACTATGTCAAAATCAATTTTGACATAATATAATGTCAGTTCATGTAGTTCATCAATATCAAGTGTATTATTGAAATGTTTCCAGACATCAAACTGACAAAAAACTGGAATTTCAATAATATGAATGAATGCCTTTGTGAATGCTTTTGATACATCAAGTTCACATTTACCGGTCATACTGATTTTGTCCCACAACCTCCCTGTTGGAACAACAGTCCTTGTTTCATCAAGGATTTTGATATCAATGTCATTGTAGTATGACTTATGATTTGGAAGAAACAAGGCTTTATTAAAATTAAACATTGCCTTGTTCATATTATTATATGTTTGCTCAGTGNAAGAAACAAGGCTTTATTAAAATTAAACATTGCCTTGTTCATATTATTATATGTTTGCTCAGTGCTAACTGCAATACATCCATCAACAGATGATTTTATCAGATTTTGTGTTTTAATAATGTATGTTATTTTATTAAATTTGAATTTCATGTCAGTAATTATTCCATGAAAATTTATTCTTGGTTCAAATAATTCATGCATAATTTTATGTTCAGGAACTAGGTAGATTTCTTTGGTTTTGTCATCAACTTTGATTTTCATGATGTCATCAAGATTTTCAATCATTTTGAACTGTGGCGGTTCTNAACTAGGTAGATTTCTTTGGTTTTGTCATCAACTTTGATTTTCATGATGTCATCAAGATTTTCAATCATTTTGAACTGTGGCGGTTCTTCCCTTTCATTCAGGTAGTAATCCGTGGATGCTTTAACTTTAGGCAGTTTTGTATCCATTTGTTTTTGCTGAATACTGTTCAGGTCATGATTTAATGTGTATATATGATTATTCTTAACCATGGCATAAAAAGTTTTGATGTGATGATTTCTCCTAGCCGGTTCATATTTATAGACTAGTTCATTCAAAAAATTGAATATTCTAACTTGAATATTAAATGCTTTAAAAACTGCTTCCATTTCCTGTATTGATGCACCAGTTTCATGGAAGTTGTCTCTCCCTATGATTTCTATAATTTTATCTCTTGTCAGTCTGTTGCGGGTTTTCTTATTCATAATTGAACCCTCATAAAAATCTATTAAAGCATTATACCAACATTCATTTTGGATATGATTACCTTTCTTAATTGCATTCTGTACAGTGTCCTCACTCATGTTTATGGGTGTGTTGATGTATCTATGATAGATGGATATATTACTTGCATCTCTCAAGTTTTCTGTTAGAATGTTGTATTTTTCACCATTTTTATTTACCACTTCCACTCTAGTAACCTTGATACAGTCAAATAAATTNTCTCTCAAGTTTTCTGTTAGAATGTTGTATTTTTCACCATTTTTATTTACCACTTCCACTCTAGTAACCTTGATACAGTCAAATAAATTATCATAATACATTTGCAACCATTGAATAAAATCATGAAACTGTTTGTCATTCTTTAAAAGATTTATAAGTTTCCAAAATTGTGGATTGTCATATATAAGGTCACCTGCTTCTAAACTTCTCAAATAGTCTTGGTCACTGTTGTGTCTAAAAACTCTCTTGCCTATAACATCCTTGGGAAAATCAGGGGCAGTAATAGTAGCACTTCTAATATCAAAACTGTCTACGTAATAACTCCTCCCATTGTGTTTAAATGCTGGTTTTACTTTCTCATTTTTTGGTGACCTGATGCTATACAATAAAAAAATTTACCAAATATGTATTTGACTTCTTTTTTGCACCTCTCTTTTTATATTCCTTACCATCTGCTTCCTTTTGTGTCCTTGTTTCTTCAACTCTTTTGCTTAGCGGTTTGGCTTCCTTGAACTTCTGAATATTATCTTTGTATTTTTGAAATGCTTTATCATATACTTTTTTGTTAGGAGATGTTAAGCCTTTGATTAAATTTTCTGCTGTAGCAATGTTCGAAATTTTTCTTTCAGTATAAAGTTTAATAATCTCATCAATTCTTCTTTTGTTTGCTTTTGATGTGTCCTGTGGTGCTTTCTGTTTCAATTTATTTAATTGAATAATATTTCCTTTTAAAAATTTACTCATATTATACTTCTATATATATACTATAATGGATATTTTTTCTTTAAAAGGCTTTTTTACAGGAAATATTTTACAAAACTATATATTTTTATTTTAAACCTTCAAAATTTCATTTCTCAAATATCCTCTGNTTTTTTACAGGAAATATTTTACAAAACTATATATTTTTATTTTAAACCTTCAAAATTTCATTTCTCAAATATCCTCTGCTCTTATCTTTTAAATAAAAGTATGTCTGTCCCAATTTCTTTTCTATCCCTTCCACTTCATAAATTGTTGGCAACCAGTTGCTGGTCCTCTCTTTTTCTGTTATGGCTTTCTTTCTGTAAATTTTAACTTTATCACCTACTTTGATTTCAGGGTATTTTCTGGTTCTAGTTGCATTGATTGACATGTTCACTTTTGCTTTTAGATTTTTTTCTCCTTTCATTGCTTCTTTGGGTGTCATACCTATAGCGGAATGAATATTTTTATCATTGTAAGTCAGCAAGATTTCCAGATTATAGTCAGTCCATTGAATATTTTGTTTTCCTTTTTTTTCATCAGCCTCAACTCTTTTATACAGCATATCTTTATATGTTCTGATTGCTCTCTCTGCAAAATTTGGGTGGTTTCTGGTGATATGATGATGTATGCCTTCCTTTTTTAAATATTCTTGAATGGATGCACCACTGAAGGCTGTCTCATCATCAGTATACAAAAGTTCAGGCTTCCCATTCATTTTTTTTAGCCCTTCTATTAGTCCTACTGCCACCTCATCCTCATGTCTGCTTTTGATTGGAACTACTGCCATGTATTTAGTGAATATATCTATCATCAGTGCACCTACCCTAAATTTTTGATTAGGTATATCTTTAATGAAAAATAAATCAAACTGCAATTCATAAAATGGATGTGGAGGAATAAATGAATTTTGTCCCCGCAACTGTTTTTTTTGCTCAATATTTTTCTGAAACCATTTTCTGACATCATTAATAGTTATTGTTGGTTCGCGCATGCTACGCGAAGCTTCGCGTTCTTTTGAAGTTGTAGCAATTGACCCAAAACCGCTTCTATCAAAATATATTTTACTTATTATATCATCTTTATTAACATCTGCCATATTAATAAAGGTGATATTTTTAATCATTACTTTCATTCAACATTTATGATTTTAAATGTCTCACCTTTGTATTTTCTGGGTTTGGTTGTTCTGAGTTTGTCTTTATTTTCTTCTGATTTCTTTTCGTAATCAATATCTTTCAATTCCAGTTCATCATTTTCAGCAAGTTTATCTAATTTTTTCCTTCTGCTATATCGTATAGCACTTGCTCTTTTGGTATCCATGAAATCTTTCTCAAGTCTTCTCTTTTGATAATACAACCTATTATACAAGGCGAGTTGTTCTNTGCTCTTTTGGTATCCATGAAATCTTTCTCAAGTCTTCTCTTTTGATAATACAACCTATTATACAAGGCGAGTTGTTCTTTAATCTCATCCAGTGTCATTTCTTCAGGCTTCATTGTCTATATACTAATATAGATTTTTCTTTAAATATATTTTTACAAGATTTCTAAAACTAAATATTTTTATTTTTTTGTAATTTTGATATTGAATTTATTTTCCTTCATTGTATTCTTTGACCTTGCTTATTCTATATTCATTTGCTTCATCAAATGTCTGAAATGTTTTGTCAAATATTTTTACCCCCTTGACTTGACATGTAGTTCTCCAATGACCGTTGTCTCTTTGATGAACGCATCCTTCACCTTGTCCTCTTTTACTTTTTGGTCTTGCTTGTAAATCACTAAAATGTTCATCATTGCCTGATTTATAAAAATATTTGCAGTCACTTGATTTCTCAAAATTTTCACGAGCTCGTTTGGCTTCATCGTATGTATCAAAATATCCAAGAAATTTGTGTTTGTTTTCAAATCTGACAACAGCCATCCATCTTTCCTTTTTTTGTCAAAACTTACTCCATTCTTTTTACCCGCAACTCTTTGTTTTTGGTTTTTGCAATTTTCAAAGTGATGGCACCATCTCAAATTCGTATAGTGATTATTAAGTTTATTGTTGTCAATATGGTCTACACAAGGTTTATTTTCAGGATTTTCAATGAATGATTTTGCTACAAGTCTATGCACCAAATGGTTTTATGTTTGCCTTCTTCCATTTCTTGGACATATCTATAACCTTTGTTCATTGTAGAACCTTTGATTACAAACATTTTGTCTTTGAACTCTCGCGATTGTCTCCTTACATTACCAAAATTTGAAATGTAATATCCATTCCATCCATCAATTTCTTTCCATTCTTCTATTTGTTGTGGAACTTCTGCCATTACAATATCAGGCGTTTAGTCTTTAATATGCTTTATCTTGACATTGAACTTAGCTTCAATATCCTTTATGGCTTCTCTCAAGGTGGGTTTCAACCAAAGAAGACGGTATGCCCAAAACGAAGCAGTGTTAATATCATTGAAATTTCCGATTGCCTTATGTCTCTTTTCATAGTTCTCTCTTCGTTCATTGTCCAAATGACCAGATGTGAAGTGTTCATATCCTGTTGCTCCAAAACTGATAGTTTTTCCATCCACTATAACATCGTATTTTTTCCCTTCCGGCTACTTTTCTTCAATACAACTTCTTTCATTAGTATTACTTATATTTCTTTTTTGGATAGCCTTTAGGTGTAGAACTCCTTGACCTTGACGCACCTCTTCTTAATAATCTATGTCCTACATCCTCATCGTCATCATGACTTCTACTTCTTTCTCTCCTAAAATCTGTGGATGAACTGGCTTGTTCCTCTGTTGGTTGTTGTTCTGGTTCTTCTTCCTCTGAATTTTGTTCCTGTTGCCTTTGCATAGTTGCCTCTGCCAAAAAGTCAGCCACATCAGATGCCACATTGAAAGTTGTAGCAACAGCATTACCTGCCATTTCTGCTAGTCTAAAACCTCTTCTAATGTTTCTACTCAATGCACCTTCACTATCAGAACCACTTGAACTACTACTATGTGGTTTATCCTTACGTGCAATCATTTGAGTAAATGCCATTGTCATTTTTTCAGCCCTTGATGGTTCGCTACTTTTAAAATTATTTGATGACATGTTCAAAACATATTCACCAATAATTTTATTCAGTTCATCATAGGTATCAGTTTCTGTATCTACCATATCCTTGCTTGGTGTTTGAGAAAAATTATTCATTATATCAGGTAATTGAGTTGCCTTATTTGCTACTTCAAGGGTTTTGATATTTTCATTTGTGGGTTCCAATTAACTATACTTCAGATAGTTCAAATATTCATCATCATCATATTTATTCTTTGTTTTTTTCAATTTATTTTTAACCAAAAACATTTATTAAATTAGTAGATATATTTTAATAAATGTTTTTATCCCTGTGAAGATTTGGCTCCTGTGCCTGTTCTTTTTGCTTTTGCCATTGCTTTTGTCACTGCTCCTTTTCTTCTTGCTATGTCTGCTACATATTTGTTGTAGATGTTTTCAGTGTAATGTCTACCTATTTCACTTCTTACTTCTTCTTTGTTCTGTTGCCCTCTTGCTGAATTGAGTCTATTCACTAATGCAATGAATTCGTTAAAGGTAGCTTGAGATATGAAACCATTTGCCATCATTGTTTGATATACCTCACTTATTTCACGAGTATTACGTGCAAGGGCTCCAGATGTTTTATTTCTGTATTTGTCTAAAACATTATATGCTTCTGCTAACTCTCCTCTGGATGCGTCAGGGTTACCTGCCCTCAGTGAATAATAAATGGTTTCCTGTTTTGTGTCTGTGAATTCTGGAATGTCTTCTCTTGCTGTAAGCATTTCTGCTTCAGACTCACTTCCTATATTTACTACTTGTGGTTGACGTGGGCGTTGTGGAGAAGGCATCTCCAAAGGTGGAATATCTCTACTTGATGCCCTGCTTAAAGGAGGTATTAAGGGAGTAAAATTACCTCTGCTCAGTGGGCTCAATGTATTAAAAATACCATCAATAACAGATGATGCACTTCTACTCAAAATACCTTGGTGTGCTTCTCCTGTTTGTTGCTGTCTGTTTGCATAATCAGTGGCTCTTCTTTGCAGTTCTGTTTGCATTTGTGCATCTGTCATTCCGTCCTCACGGCGAAGCCCTGAGGGTGCTAAAGCGTCCTCACTGCTTGGAGTTTCTGGTTCTGGTGCCGTGTTTTCTCTTCTTTGTTGTCTCAATCTTTCTAGGTGATATGTCCCACCTCCTAAATTTTGTCTTAGCATTAGTTCTCTCATTTGTCTTTCCTGTATTCTTTGCTGTTGTTCTTTCAATATCTCTAAATGGTCAAGTCCATCAAAGAAACTTCCCTCCTGTGATGCTTTAAATTGTGTTGCTGTTCTGTCTGGTAATGCTCCAGTTAATGTTTCATTTTCTGATATTAGCCCTATGATTTCATCATACGTCGGACGACGCCGTAGCCCCAGATGGCTGTAAGCATTGATATTTTCTAATACTGCAGTCATAAAATAATATTATTTAGAAATAATATTATATTATACTATTTAGAATTTAAATAGTTGCCTGTATCCCTGTAATCTTTTTTCAAGTTCTTCTTTACTATTATAAGGTAAATTTGGTCTTTCTAATTCTTTTTTAATCTGATCAACTTCTCCCTGAAAATTTGCTCTGTTGTTTGCTTCAATCATATCTTTGCGAAGGCTTAACATTGCTTCTTTCGTATTTCTTAACTTCAATTCTTTGTGCAGGTGTTCTAGAAAACTTGTATCTCTTAACATGAAGGGATTATAATTCAGCGGTGATTTGTGAAGGTGAACCTTTGCTCCGGTCTTGGCATTCTTTTTATGATACTTGAACATCATTACTATATTTTAATTTAGATAAAATATAATAACAATAATATTGTTGGTTGTTCAAAAAGTTTTGATGTTTTTTTAGATTTAAAATGTTCTGCTTTATGACTTAATGTATATCGTCCTCCGCATTCACATTCAACTTTTGTTGTATGCCACGCTTTTATTTTTTCTGGGTGTCTTTCTCTGTAAAGAGCACCCCATTTCTTATATTATTCTTTGGTCTTTTCTGGATTTTCTCTTCTTCTTTCATTTCTTCTCTCATTTATTTTGTCTTTGTTCTTTGCTTTATATTCTTTGTCATAATCTTGTTTTGCTCTACCTGCTATTTTATGATTTAATGAACCCATCTCTCTGATAATTTCACCTTCTCTTTTTCTCAATTGCTCTATGTTTTCACACTTGTATTCTTCTACGAGTTCAATGTAGAAGTTCTCAATTCCGTTTTCATTCATATACTTATGAAAAGGTGATTTATTAGGTTCTTGTTTGGCAGTGCTTCTGTGTTTAACCATTCTCTTACATAAATCACTGGATGTTGGACCTATGTAGATGTCATCATTAACTGTATTTCTAATTGAATATATTTTTGAATTATGATATTTATTATTCATAATTATAAAATATATACGGGATATATCTTTAAATCAATTTCCATTTTTACACCTTTTTAATCGTAAATTATCGAACCACTTTCGCGAATTTCCAGCACAGCCTCTGAAATTAAATGGACAAACAGTTCTTCAATTTGCTCCCCTACTGGTAATG
Organism: Symbiodinium sp. clade C Y103; assembly: GCA_003297045.1. Taxonomy (NCBI): domain Eukaryota; class Dinophyceae; order Suessiales; family Symbiodiniaceae; genus Cladocopium; species Cladocopium sp. clade C. The sequence continues at coordinate 40,347 of BGPT01003007.1, forward strand.
AGCCTTCTGTTCCTTTAATTTTAAAATTAGTGATGCCAGACGTTTTAGAATTATAGCCAGTAAAATTGACATCCGCCATCTTTTCAAAGGACATCCCAATGATGAATTTGTTTTCACGATATTGGCGATATGAAAAACTCAAACTATCTTGGTCAGGGTTCATATAATGTATAGCCCGTCGCAAATAAAAAAATGTTTCTGCTAGACTTTGGCATTCAAATTCGGGATACTTTTGAGAATTGCTTAATTGAATTTGCCAAGATAATTTTTTAGACCATGATTGGAAACCTTCGCCTTGTAATTCAGCAGTATTGGCTAATCCACTGTCATTAATTCGTTTGTTAATCATTGGATTATACATATAATTCCATCGTTTGAATACATAATTGTCAGGCAAATATCTGCCATCAACCTCACCATTTCTTGGTGTTCGGTATAAAGTAATGAAAGCACCAGTCAATTTAGAAGAAGATTTAACAATATTCATATTAATTTCACCTCCACCAGCATTGAAGCTTTGAGTGATTGTATGATACATTGGGAATACTAATTTTAATGATTGCCCGTCTAGCAAATGCTTAACAATGTTATTGTTGACGGTATTGTCAAGTGTAATCACCTCGGCTCTTACAAAAACGTTGTTAAGTTCCCAAGAAGTAGATGTATCACCATCCCTAAAATAATATCCTTCTTTGTCAGTTTGAGCACCACCGGCGCCCTGTGGGACTACAATAGGTTCAGTAGCAGTAGATACAATTTGAAATTGCAATTCCAAAGGGGCATAACGAGTTGGTAAATAATAATTTGAATTAAGTAATCCACAACATGGCTTATGAGATAATCGCATTTTTCCACCTGCTCCTGCAATACCTGTTAAAGAATGTCTTGTGTATCTTTTATCTACTCTACCCCACTCGTTGTGGTCCCCTGTTGTGAAAACATCAACTACACCTGCTCCATCAGTAGAACCTGTGGTGTTAGCTTGCAAAAATACATCCAAGCCATTAGCATAGTCATGATAATCCCCATCCCACCTAGGATTAGCCCCACTTTCAATATCATCCATATCTCTTACATCTTTGGATTTGAGACACTCATACAATTCACAATGTCTGTTGTATTCAATAATGTCCTGAACCTGTTGCCCTGCCACATTCAACATATATCTTTGGAAAAATCCATGTAAACCTGAAAGGGGGCGAAGGAAGTGTGCTCTGGTGGCATCAGTGTTTTGTAATGTAGCAAAGACACGAATTGAACTTAAATCAATATAGTTATTATCATCAGTGCTAATGTTAAACTTGATGTTGTTGTTTCCTCCTACATTTGAATAGATGTTAGACCCTGATGGGAAAAATTAACAAAACGGCGACTTGTGATATACTGGCTTGTCTCTGGCAATCCAAAGTTCAACTGGTTAATCATTTGGTCATTACTCTCTGCAATAATATTATCCATAACTATATATGATTAATTTAGATAATTTTATTTTTTCAATTTATTATGAGATTTCATTTGTAAATTATTTTTAGACTTTTTATTAATATTATTTTCCAATTTTGTTATACTATCATTTTTGCTTTCTATTAGTTCCTTTATTGTATCGTAGTCTTTTGGTGCTTCTTGCATTTCTTTGATTACCTTGTCATAATTGCTTTTGAATTTGTATAGTGTCATATCTTGTTTGTTATTCTGTTGTATTTTGCGGTTAAACATTATCATTAATATTAGTTAGATTTAATTATGATACACATGGTTTGGGTTGAACCCATTGTCTATTCTCGTTCCAGGGTTTATAGCCCATCTACCTTGGCCGGTCCAATTGATATACGAATGACTCATCAATGGGTTTGGTTCTTTTAAATCACTTGTTATTGCGTAGCCGTCCAATATGCTCACAATGTCAGTGGGGTTTCTCAGGTCAATTCTGCGTGGGTCTTGTTTCCCTTTCCTTCTGGGTTTTATTGTTGGTGTGGCATAAGTGGTTGTATGAAATCTATTAGGCTGTTCTTGATTGATTTTATTAACAACAGCACTGGCGAGGGAATGTGAAACCAACCTACTAACTTCAGGGCTTTCATTAATTTCTTTCATAGCATCCTTATATTTTTCACTGTGATGCACATTCCTTGTAGGAACCAATAATAAATCATCCATGATATCTCTATTGATTGAACCGTCTTTGCCACCAGTGCCAGATATATATAATGTCTTGCCTGTTTTATACAATCCTGTAGGAGATGAATAAGCATTCCATAAACCTCTCCTGTCTTCTATTGCTTCTTTGTTGCCTACATTTCTTTCTTCAGCATATAGTGTTCTGTGTTGCCTAAAATGCTGGTTAAGGTTGCGTGTAAAATCGTTCATTCTTTTGTTCCAATCAGCATTCTTTTTAGCGTGGTCATCTATTATGAAATCTTTTCCTTGTCTTACCAGCTCATTGAAGGCAACCTTACCTAAATCCTTTCCTAATCTTCTTATTTCATCTCTGGTTAAAACATCCTCAAGTCTTTCACCTTGCATTAATCTTTGAACTGCCTCTCTGCCATATCGCCTTCCTACCTGCATTAAAGCAGTCCTACCAACATTACCAATCACTCCAAGCATTTATATTTATATACTACAAAAAAATCTAATTAAATAATATGATGAACAAATTAACATACAAAAAGGTATACGTAAATAGTAATTACAGACTGCCTCAATCAAATTCAAGCAGTGATTTTGTAATTGAACTTGACCAGAATTTTGAAGTTCCAGAAAATACGCGTATGTATATAACAGAAGTATCTTTGCCGACTGTGTGGAAAACAACAGAAGTAGGCTTCTTTGAAAAATTCTATGCTATGATATATGATGGTAATGATACTTTATTACGATGTGTAATACTTGATTTATCCAATCGCATTTATTTCGCCGAACAATTGAGTTTTGATATAGTTAGTAAACTGAATGATGCTGTTAGAGACTTGAATTCTAATAATGATATTTTGTTTATGCATATTCATCAGCAACAAGAACAGTAGAAATAAAAGTGGCAGATGGTTTAAATTTTAAATTGAAAATACCTACAGATGAAGAATTGTCATCGTATGTTGGTAGTGAGTGGAATAGAGGAGATGCGGACTATAATAATACAGTTCCTTTGTCAATAAAAAAATTTGTTAAGTAATTATGTTCCAACTAATGGGGGCTTGAGTGTCTGGAATTCTTCATATCTTAATTTAATACCGTTTAGAGCACTGTATCTGAATTCAGCAGAATTAACGGACCACAGATATAGTAGTCCCATAAGTTATTCATCTTCAATAATTCGTAAGATATTGATAGACCAGCAGTTAGGCGGTGTGGTTAATGATGCTCATTCTGGAAGTATGGCACAAGACTACATCGATGTCAGTGGAAAGAATTTAAAAAGACTTAAATTTAGATTGACTGGTGAAAAAAATAAAACCATTAACTTATATAATATTCCGCTGGAATTTGCTTTGTTTTTTGATAATCCAAGTTCTTAAATTGAAGCAGTAAGCCATTAATATGAAGTTCTTAAGATTATTGTGTCTTATTTTTATCCATATTTTATTCTGGATAAAAAATATCTACATTTTTTATATGTCATCAATTAAAATTATTGATGTTAATAATGAAGAAGCAAAGCAAGAACCAGAACCTGTTGAACAAATTGAAGAAGCAAAAGAAGAAGTGAAAGAAGAAGAGCCAGCAATACAAAACCAAGTGGTTGAAGAAGAACCAAAGGAACAACCAAAAGAAGAATTGAAAAACAATTCCAAAACTGAAAGGTATAAAGACAAAATGATTACCTGCCCCAAATGTTCAAAATCAATGTTGTTAAGGTCTTACAGATACAAGCACGAAAAGAATTGCACTGGCAACATTGAGAACAAACCAATAAAACCAAAAGCGAAACCACAACCTAAACCTAAACCTATTCAACAGCCAATTTATGAAGAAGATGAAGAAGAACAACAGCCAGAACAAGTGAAATTTAAACTTGTTAAGCCATCGCCACAGAAACCAACACCTAATGTAAATCCAGTATCAGCCATTGCTCAACAATACCAATTATTGCAACAACAATACATTAAACAAAAGCAGGAAAAATACANAGCCATTGCTCAACAATACCAATTATTGCAACAACAATACATTAAACAAAAGCAGGAAAAATACAATAATTTATGTCAAAATATGTTTACTACAAAAATGAAAAAAAGATAAATTAAATTCTAAAATATTAATATAATGGTTCAATTAGATGGTGGCAATACTGTAATTGCAACAGAATTTATCAAGCTAGAGATAACAGGAACATCAAATCTTGCTACTGAGCAATTCGTTAATACTGCAATAATCAATGGAGGGGGAGAAGGTGTTAATTTAAGCAATTATTATGATAAAACAGAAACCGATACACTACTGAACAATAAATACAATAAATCAGAGACAGATACATTATTGAATAATAAATATGATAAAACAGAAACTGATACATTGTTAGATACCAAACTAAATATCAACAATCCACAAGACATGGCTGGAACACTTCGTATTGGACATGTTGCAGGAACATCAAGAATTATCCTAAACGCAGTCAGCAGTAATAAAGATTTTTATGTAAATGGGGATAGTCAAATCCTAGGAAATCATTTAGTCTCTTCATTAGACAGCACAGGTCATATCAAAGGTTCTAATATTCAATNAGATTTTTATGTAAATGGGGATAGTCAAATCCTAGGAAATCATTTAGTCTCTTCATTAGACAGCACAGGTCATATCAAAGGTTCTAATATTCAATCAAATACATTTAATGCCTTGAATACAAATGATATACTTTTTCAAAGCAACAGTGATACTTACATACAATATGATGTTTCTGAAAATAAAATTGTAGCAAGTAAAATAATCCAATGTGGAGGCAATCTTAAAACACAGGAGATAGATACCATAGCACCATTGGATTTAATCATAAGAAGAAACACTGTTAGTATGATTGAACTTCAGGATAATCTAACAGTATTGAAAACAAAAACTCAATGTGATAATAACATTGTATGCNAATCATAAGAAGAAACACTGTTAGTATGATTGAACTTCAGGATAATCTAACAGTATTGAAAACAAAAACTCAATGTGATAATAACATTGTATGCGATAATTATGAAAGTAAAAATTTATCAACAATCATAAACCATATTATGAATGAAAGCACCGGTGAAATGAAATTTTATGTAGGTAGTCCCATAACACCAGATACAACAACTAATTTGATAATGACATTGAAAAATAATATCATTGAATTTAATAAACCTACCAATTTAGATTTATCAGGTGATACTTCAAACTGTGTAAAACTGACAGGTGAAGCCGACCAACAAGTAGCGGGAACTGTTGCCATCAATGGTTCTAAAAATGGTAGTAATGTATTAACCGTTAATGGCGCTTCATATTTTTCAAACAATTTGGAATGCGTTAATCATATTTTATGCGACTACATTGAAAGTAGGAATACATCAACAATAATGAATTGTGTTATGAATGAGAGCACCGGTGAAATAAAATTTTATGTGGGAAGCCCTACAGTGCCAGATGCTACAACTAATTTGGTGATGACACTACAGAATAACTTAATTACATTTCATAAGCCTACAAGTCCAGATATAGGAGGTGGAGGAGTTGATGACAGTAATTTAGTAAAATATACAGGAGAAACATTACAAACAATAGATGGTGATGTTGTTATAGGTGGTGGTGTTCAATTTAGTAATTATGATTTTACTGTTAATGGGTCTGCCTTTTTTAATTCAGTTGTAGAATTAGCATTAGGTGGGTCTTTGAATTTAGGAAATAACAAAGGTTATATAAGAAGTTTAAATTTAGGAGGAGGCAATCACGCTTATGATTATGCTAATTTTTCATCAGGGGGTCTTCATAGGTTTTATGTTGGTGGCAGTCCATTTCCTCAATATTTAAGGTTTCAATTGTCATCCACACAAGCGTATTTCAATGTAGAAACAATATGCCCTGAATTGCAAACAAATATTCTTAATACAAAAGATGCTGGTAATAATGATTTAATTTTTAAACGAAATGATATTGAATATATGAAATTTGAAGGAACACTACAGGCAGTAGAACTAACAAAGGGTGCTAAATCTAATACTTATGATAGTATAGGCAATGTTGATGTCAGTCTTAGAAGGAATACCATAGATTTTATGTATCTTAGAAATAACCAAGTAGAAACAAATAGTAGTATAACATTATATTCTCAAAGTGCTAAATTTGATACAATTGATACAA
>BGPT01003008.1:1952-14097 GCA_003297045.1 Symbiodinium sp. clade C Y103
TCACCTGGCCTGCTTTATACCCTCTGCGGTTGCTACTTCGTCTCGGTGCAGTACTGAGAGCCGGGCTTTGCCGTTTCAATTTTGTTTCATTTCTTATTTTGCTTCATTCATTTGACTAGTGACACAGGCCTTGTGCCAGAGTGCGCTAACTTCGAGCAAAAAAAATGTTTTTCCGTAAAGCCAGTGACAACCAAATCAGTTTCAAACCACTGTTTTTGTCAGAGCTGAAGCCGTCCGACTTTTTTCATGCAGAAGCCGTTTGTTTAAACACTTGTTTTTGGAATTTATGAATTTATGTTGAAGAAAAGAAGCCTAACGAGCTTGAAGCAAAACTCTGTGTGCGTTTTTCGGGTTTTCAAACTAGCTGTCAGCCATGGGATCCACCGTGGAAGCAACCCCTGCTGTTGAAGTTGGTGCGCCAGCGGTGACCGGTGAGTTGCCTACTGAAGGCGTTGAGCAGCAGCCTGAGATGAACGCTGTTGAAGCGGCGGTCAAGAGATCCGATGGTGTTTCTCCCATGACCCCCTTGAGGAAACTGAAGAAGATGCTGAAGCAGTTCGTGCTGCTAAGAGAGCCAGGTTGGGGGATGAGGAAGAAAAAGAAGAGCTGGTCGTGGTGCGAAATCCATCCAACTCGTTATGCAAGGAGTTCAGCGGGCGTTGGACTACGTGGCTCGCCAACAACTTACCATCTCAGAGCTTCAACGTAGATGCTGGAAATAGGATCTACGGCAAATCACTCAGAGAGTTGCCAAAAGTACAGTCTTTATGTTGTTCAGAAGGGTGCAGAGAACCTGAAAAACGGAGTATGGCAACTTACGGGCAACAAACATGAAGAGAAGACCACGCTGAAAAGCATGGTACAACAGTTGGTTACAGCAGTGAGCCGGGGCAATGAGGCTGTAAAGAAATTGTTAGAGAATGTCCATGCTCAGAATACTCAATTTGGAGAGCAGTTCAAACAGTTTGCGGATTGCATGTTGCAGCTGCAAGGACAGGTGGCGGACGCCTTCGCAGCCGCCTAGCGTGGTGCACCAGCACCATCGACCATTCCGAGCTTTCCACCAGTTGCACTAGTGGCGCCTGTGACGCCAAGTGTGACGGTGCCAGAAGGCGCCATGCCCGGATACGTTTCTATTTCTGCAGCTGTACCTGCTCCACCAACGGTGCCACCCCCAATGACACCGAGACCACGTGCGTATGTCGGATGGATCGGTGCAGAATAGGTCAGCTAGTCCTACTCCACACCACAATGATCTTCTTCGAACCAATCCAGGGTACGCACTTTGCTCAGATGGAGCATATCGTCGTTTGTTGTGATCCTGCAGTTTGAGTATGAGGATGTTGCCATTGGAAAATGGACTTTGCTTTGAAATGATCTTTGGCATCTTTGGATGAAGAGCTGAGGATGTGGTGAGAGTGGCTGTATAGGGTCTCGAGGTTCACTTCCTTTTTGTATAGATTTTAAAGGTCGAGAATAGACCCAGATGCAGCATACTTGGATCCAGTTTGCTTTTCGAGCGTTGCAGTGAGAAATCTCTGCACTGCATCAACGTCGTTGCACTCATTTTGTGTTGATGTCATTTGAACTTCTTTGCAATCCAGTTGTATGTCATTTCAAATCTTGTGAATTTCAACTTGAAACACTTGATGGTATTTGCCACGTTTATCAACTTTGTTGCATTTGCATTTGAACTGCATTTCAACTTCTTTGCATTCAGTTTTGTGATGTCCACTCTTGTGCATTTGATGTTTTCCACAGTTGTGCATTGATTTGCCAAGTGTTGCAACAGAAGCTGTCCACTGCAGAAGCTGTCGTCAATTGCAAGGGTTCAGCAGAAGCCGTGTGATGTTGTTTCAGTTCGTGTCATTTGCAATTGATTTCAGATTTCAACAGTTGATGTCTTGTGATGTTCATGTCATTTGATGTCATTCAATTCAAGGGTTTTGCAACTTGTGTCATGTCAAAACATTTCATTTCAGTGAATGTCAGTTGCAACTCTTTTGAAATCTTGTTGAACGTTTTTGTGGACACTTGGAACTTCTTTGAACGTTTGTGGACACTTGGGAGTTTCTTGAACTCTGTTTTGGATGTCTCTGGAACACTTGCCAAACCGTTGCACTAAGGTATTGAAGATCCGATGAAGAAGCTTGAAAAAGGTGATCATCAAAAGAAGAGGACTTCCAGTCCTATGACATGAAAAGAGATCACCACAGCTGAGGATCACAAACATGTATCTTTTGTCATTGTCTTGAACTTGACTTGGGGAGTTGTGGAATCTTGGAACTGTTTTGTCAGTCCTTGGATCGTTCAAGTCATGGGTTTGTCTTGGTACGTCCTTCTGTTTTTGGTGTTCCCTGTTTGGATCTTGGCAGTTGCAGTGTTGATCAATTGGATCAACTTGGAATCCAAAAACGACCAAACATCAGTGGGATGCATCTTGGATGTGTCTTGGATGCCTCTTGGATGTCTCTTGGATGAACGTGGAATCCAATGCTCAGCTGGCAAGATGGAAGCCTGCCACCATTCAGAATGCTCAGCTACCAGAAGCTCTGGCTACCAAGGTTTTTGGGCTGATAACAGTTGAAGTTTAGTTGAGAAAACATCCAAGTCACGGTGAAGTTTCAGAAGTCAAACCTCCAATTGGTTTGAGCCACAGAAAGTAGAGAAGTCAAACTTCCAAACAAACGTGAAACTGAAAAACGTGGTTTCTGTTTAGGTTTGTGGTTTGTTTGGANGACTTGGCTCCCTCTGGGGGTCTAGCCCAAAACCCACTGACCACACAGCCCAACCGCAGTGGGGCTATGCAGTCAGTTTCCCCTTACTAAGGTGAAATGCAATGAAGATGACAAAAGATGAGAAAGGTTTGAACAAACGTTTCAAAATAAACTTGATTCAAACACAACATGTTGTTTGTGAGATGTTTTGGTTTCAGTTGCAAACTTAGTGAAATCAGTGTCATGTTCCTACATGTGGATGTGTGGAATTATGAATGCAGATCAGTTGATCATCTTTGGGTCTCTGTGGAGTATGTTTTGTGGATCTTTGGAATTGCTCTGCTGCCGTTTGCCCAATGATGATAACCGGCGTCAAAAGTGTGAAGACTAATGTCTTCATACACAAAAAGCCAACCTCTGAGGGCACCTAGAAAATAAACGGTTAATTTTCAGGCTGTCTGTGCTTGAGTTGGGGCCTTAATTGGTCATGTTGGGACCTTAATTGGTTATGTTGGGATCTTAGTTGAAGATGCCTGGAACTTATTTGATATGAGTTCAGAGCTTAGTTGCTTACAAACGACTGTGAAATCCTTGACACCTCGGTGTACAGTACGACTGTCCAAGAAGGGGTGTGAAAGTTTGGTGAGAGGATGTACAGTGTACTGCACCACCTTGAACCTACTTGNGTAGGAACCAATTCAAAACCAATTTGGAACCAAATGGAACCAGTTTGTGCATGGAAGAGCTTGGAGATGGATTTTTGTTTGTTTTTGTGTTTTTGGGGTGTTTCTGGTCTGTTTGACCCATATCTTTTGAACTTGATGCTGGTAGGTGATTTGTAGGGCGTTTTGTAGGTGATTTGTGAATTTGAGCTGAAGCTTGTTTATTTGGAGAAGCTGAAGAACGTTTTTGGAAGCTTGAGAACTCGTTTGAANTGTAGGGCGTTTTGTAGGTGATTTGTGAATTTGAGCTGAAGCTTGTTTATTTGGAGAAGCTGAAGAACGTTTTTGGAAGCTTGAGAACTCGTTTGAAGTGGTTTGAAACTTTTAAGAACGTTTGAGAAGTCACTGCGTTTTACCCTGCATCTCTTCTAAAGGAAGAGAAGACAAGATGATGTCAAACCTTTGTGGTTTGGCTCAAGTCTGAGCTGGTGAAAAAGAGCTGACCGCCGCTCTTGTNCTAAAGGAAGAGAAGACAAGATGATGTCAAACCTTTGTGGTTTGGCTCAAGTCTGAGCTGGTGAAAAAGAGCTGACCGCCGCTCTTGTGTTTTCACAAGTTCCCCATTTCGAAGGATGACCTCGACAAGAACGTCTTCCAGCCGTGGGCCGACGGCTCACACGGGTGGGACCTGGAGCTGCACGAAATTCTTTTAGAGAAGCGAGAGAAGATGTCTGTGACTGACTCCAAGATGTTCAGGAACGTGGTGGACATCTGTAACTGCCAGGCTCCGCTGGGACCCACTCCCAATACAGAGTTGTTGGTCAGCAAGCTGGACGATGACAAGTGGTCTTTGGTTTGCAAGCAATTGGATTACGACATCCAGTGCTTCAGGGTTTACCTGAGCAAGCTGCAGTCCTTCACATCCATCACTGCAAATTGGATTGGAACCGGAAACGCCGTGAGGAAGCACACCAGTGGGTGCAGCAGTGGTTGCAGCAGAGGTGCAAAGTCTTTGGGTATGACCCTCTAGAGCACGGTGCTCTGAACCGAGCAGTGGCTGACAATGTCCTCGAACTGCTCAAGGTCAACAGCGTCGACAAGAGCGCCATTGTTTCTACGAATAATTTTGATTATTAGGTATTGCTATTTCCCCAGATAGCTGGCAAGCTATAGGGGTTCTTGCTTCTCAAAGGTGGGGTCTTCGGTGGCGAACTTTTGAGCCTGCTGCTCCTCAGGGTGCTGTGCAGGGTGCTGTCCAGAGTGCAGTGGCGAAGTCTGGCAAAGGTGCTGTGCAGGGTGCTGTGCAGGGTGCTGTGCAGGGCGCTGTCCAGAGTGCGGTGGCGAAGTCTGGCAAAGGTGCTGTGCAGGGTGCTGTGCAGGGTGCTGTCCAGACTGCGGTGGCGAAGTCTGGCAAAGGTCCTGTGCAGGGTGCTGTGCGAGGTGCTGTGCAGGGTGTTCTCCAGAGTGCGGTCGCGAAGTCTGGCAAAGGTGCTGTGCAGGGTGCTGTGCAGGGTGCTGTGCAGGGTGCTGTGCAGGGTGCTGTGCAGGGTGCTGTCCAGACTGCGGTGGCGNAAGGTGCTGTGCAGGGTGCTGTGCAGGGTGCTGTGCAGGGTGCTGTGCAGGGTGCTGTGCAGGGTGCTGTCCAGACTGCGGTGGCGAAGTCTGGCAAAGAGTGCTGTGCAGGGTGCTGTGCAGGGTGCTGTGCAGGGTCTTGTTCAGAGTGCGGTGGCGAAATAGGTTTGAAGCCTTCTTTTGTGATAATTTTGTGATGCGGTGAGGTGGGAAGGTGTGATGTGGGGAAGAGGTAGCGGGAGGAAAAAGTGAGTTGTGATTATGTGATGCTGTGATGTTTTTTTCTTATGGAGTGATGTGCAGGGTGCTGTGCAGGGTGCTGTCCAGAGTGCGGTGGCGAAGTCTGGCAAAGGTGCTGTGCAGGGTGCTGGTGCAGGGTGCTGTCCAGAGTGAGGTGGCCTTCAGACCGTTTCCACGACACGTCCCACGACTGCAGGGTGTTGTCCAGAGTGGTCTTAAGGGTAATAGTAAAGGCTGGCCTTTGGGGGCTCCAGGCGCGGTTTTTGTCCTGAAAATTGTCGCATATATCGACTCTGCTGACATAACCATGTGCGTTTCGATTGCGCAGGATTGCGCAAAGTCTGCGTCACGGTCTTGGTNTGTCCTGAAAATTGTCGCATATATCGACTCTGCTGACATAACCATGTGCGTTTCGATTGCGCAGGATTGCGCAAAGTCTGCGTCACGGTCTTGGTTTTTTGGCGTTTTTCCTGACAATTGTTACAGAAAAGATTCTTCTGACATGTTCATGTGCGTTTCGACTGCGCAGGATTGCACAAAGTGCGGTTTACTGGTTTCCTGCGNCTTTGGACATGACCATGTGCGTTTCGACTGCGCAGGCTCAGAGTGTGGTCCGTGGTTCCGAGGTTGGCAACCATGAGTTGCAAATTTTAGGAACCGGTAATTGGTGGCAATGGTAATCTATGGTTGCCACGTTGGGAAACATGAATTTCAATTTTTTTGTTTTTTGGAAGCGGCAATTTCTGCAATCGTATTCTGGCAATAATGTTTTCTCAGTGGCAGGCGTGGAAAAAAATATCACGGCATAATCAATATAGAAACCTAGACANGAAGCGGCAATTTCTGCAATCGTATTCTGGCAATAATGTTTTCTCAGTGGCAGGCGTGGAAAAAAATATCACGGCATAATCAATATAGAAACCTAGACATATGGAGGCGCGCGCGTTTACCAAGGACTGCCGCGTGTTACAGATAAGCAACTTGATGTCGGTACATGAAGCAAAACAAAAAAGTTCTAAACAACATGTTTACATATCATTCTATCTGGCATTGTTTTCACTCAAAAAACATGTTTGATACGGGCCCATGAACCAAACGCAAACATTCCGGTACCCGTCCATTAAGCAAAACAAAGCGTTCTGTACCNTTTGATACGGGCCCATGAACCAAACGCAAACATTCCGGTACCCGTCCATTAAGCAAAACAAAGCGTTCTGTACCGGTCCATTAAGCAAAACCAAAAATGCAAGAAAAATGTTTTCATATCATTCTAACATGCACCTTTTTTGCGCAAAAACATTTCTATGCCGGCCCATCAGCCAAATGCAAACATTTCGCTACCGGTCCATTAAGCAAGACAAAACGTTCTGTTACCGCCTCATCAAACAAAACAGAACGATACGAACCATGAGTTGCAACCTTTGGGGATCAGCAGATCCTGCCACTGGTAACGTATCGCTCTTCAGATTCCGAACCATGAATTTCAAGCTTGGGGAACCGGCAGTTCCTTACAATGATAATCTCTTGGATTGGAAAACATAAGTTCGAAACTCTCGGAACCAGCAATTCGTTGCAATGGTAACCTTTGGTTCCCAGGTTGGGAAAATGAGTTCCGAGCTCTGGGAACCGGCAGTTCCTTGCAATGGTAACCTATGGTTCCCGCGTTGGGAACCATCAGTTCCGACCTTCGCGAACCGGAAGTTCTTTGCAATGGTAACCTATGGTTCCCGCGTTGGGAACCATCAGTTCCGACCTTCGCGAACCGGAAGTTCTTTGCAATGGTAACCTATGGTTCCTGCGTTGGGAACCATCAGTTCCAACCTTTGGGAACCGGAAGTTCTTCGCAATGGTAACCTATGGTTCCCAGGTTGGGAACCATCAGTTCCAACCTTTGGGNGAAGTTCTTCGCAATGGTAACCTATGGTTCCCAGGTTGGGAACCATCAGTTCCAACCTTTGGGAACCGGAAGTTCTTCGCAATGGTAACCTATGGTTCCCAGGTTGGCAACCATGAGTTGCCAATTTTGGGAACCGGTAATTGGTGGCAATGGCAATCTATGGTTGCCACGTTGGGACGCATGAATTTCAATGTTTTCGAAGCGGCAATTTCTGCAATCGTAGTCTGGCAACAATGTTTTCTCAGTGGCAGGCGTGGAAAAAACATCACGGCGTAATCAATATAGAAACCTAGACATATGGAGGCGCGCGCGTTTACCAAGGACTGCCGCGTGTTACAGATAAGCAACTTGATGTCGGTCCATGAAGCAAAANAATCAATATAGAAACCTAGACATATGGAGGCGCGCGCGTTTACCAAGGACTGCCGCGTGTTACAGATAAGCAACTTGATGTCGGTCCATGAAGCAAAACGAACAAGTTCTAAACAACATGTTTACATATCATTCTATCTTGCATTGTTTTCACTCAAAAAACATGTTTGATACGGGCCCATGAACCAAACGCAAACATTCCGGTACCCGTCCATTAAGCAAAACAAAGCGTTCTGTACCNGTAAGAAAAATGTTTTCATATCATTCTAACATGCACCTTTTTCGTGCAAAAACATTTCTATGCCGGCCCATCAGCCAAACACAAACATTCCGGTACCGGTCCATTAAGCAACACAAAGCGTTCTGTACCGGTCCATCAAGCAAAGCCCAAAATGCAAGAAACATGTTTTCATATCATTCTAACATGCACCTTTTTCGCGCAAAAACATTTCTATGCCGGCCCATCAGCCAAACGCAAACATTTCGCTACCGGTCCATTAAGCAAGACAAAACGTTCTGTTAAAGCCTCATTAAACAAAACAAAAGGATACGAACCATGAGTTGTAACCTTTGGGGATCAGCAGATCCTTCCACTGGTAACGTATCGCTTTTCAGATTCGGAACCATGAATTTCAAGCTTGGGGAACCGGCAGTTCCTTACAATGATAATCTCTTGGATTGGGAACCATCAGTTCCAACCTTTGGGAACCGGAAGTTCTTCGCAGTGGTAACCTATGGTTCCCAGGTTGGGGGCACTGAGTTCCACTTTTTGGGAACCAGCAGTTCCTTGCAATGGTAACCTATGGTTCCCGCGTTGGGAACCATCAGTTCCAACCTTTGGGAACCGGCAGTTCTTTGCAATGGTAACCTAGGGTTCCCAGGTTGGNGCGTTGGGAACCATCAGTTCCAACCTTTGGGAACCGGCAGTTCTTTGCAATGGTAACCTAGGGTTCCCAGGTTGGGAACCATCAGTTCCAACCTTTGGGGAACCGGAAGTTCTTTGCAATGGCAACCTATGGTTCCTTGGGAACCATCAGTTCCAACCTTTGGAAACCGGAAGTTTTTTCGCAATGGTAACCTATTGTTCCCAGGTTATTGAGTTCCAGTCTTTGGGAACCAGCAGTTCTCTGCAATAGTAACCTAGGGTTCCCACGTTGAGAACCATCAGTTCCAACATTTGGGAACGGGAAGTTCTTTGCAATGATTTGTGCGAGACATCCACTATTTCACTGACNGTTGAGAACCATCAGTTCCAACATTTGGGAACGGGAAGTTCTTTGCAATGATTTGTGCGAGACATCCACTATTTCACTGACCCATTGACGCGGCGTGAAAAAACGTCTCTGAAATCTTTTCTATCTGGGGTCTATGCTGGTGTAATTTCATATGTAATCTTTGTATAATCTATACATATTTGTAGTTTCATTGATTTATTGCTTTATTCTACAATATTGATGAAATTCGTGTTCAAGCATGTCGAATCTATTTTTGACATTTTAATACGGAGAGTATCTACATTATGTCAGTTGGCGAAAGAGATTCGTATAATAACATACTTTTATTTCATCTCATGTTGCTTTTTGTATCATTTTGTTCCAGTGTCAATCAACCAAGGCTACCCTGCTGGCTCTCCTGAACTGGTCAGCGCCAGCTTCGCATTCCCAGAGCTCTCAGGATGCCGAGTCCACGTGCTTTTGCCACCTCGTTGCTGAGCAGCCACAGAACTTGGGAGTCTTGCTGTCTCCAGTTTTTCACTACAAAGTGCATCAGAAGCACGCTCTGGAACACTTTCTGTTGAAAGGTCTGAGCAACAAAGGCGTGGATGTGGACACCCAAGCGGCTTTGATGTTCCGAGATCGCAAAGATAGTCGTGATCAACGGCCGCTACTCTATCCACTTCGGATTGTCCGACCCTTTGTGGACACAGCAATGGTTGAAGGGAACACCATGGATGAGCCAAGCAAAAAAGTGAAGTCCCATCCTGCTGTTCGTTTCTGGGAGAATTCGCGCTTGATGCGCACTGGTTGCACCGAAGAGGCAGAGCAGGTGCCCAACCAAAGCTTCAAGTTCATCGAGGACAGGGTCTCTCAAAACATTGACAATTGATTCTTACTGACTGTACTTTGATATCATTTTCCAATCGTTTTGCCCTCCATAGATTTTTTCCTGTGATTTTTGGAACGTTGCCAAAAGCTCAGGACCTGAACGAAGTTGCTCTGCCCATGACAACCGATGACACTGCCAGTGTGAGAGGTGGCAAGCGCTACGAACAGATTGGGTGCAATGCCGCTCAGAAATTGCTGGAATCCATTCTGGATGGCGAACTGCCAGCAGGAATCTCTGCAGTTGTCATAGTTGACACTTCGCTCAATGTGGGCGACTTCTTCTTTGCTTGGTTGGAAAGGGTGAAAGCCCTCAAGTTTCCAGTCTTCTTTGTGGGCGCTACCTCTGACAGCACTGCGCTGGAATGGTTCGCTCACCACAGCCTGGAAGAGTTGTGTGAGAAGATTTTGTCTGGACAGCTGCAGCTTCCAGGTTTCCAAGTAAGACCCAAAGTTCCGCCTGCTGATGTACTGACTGCCGCGCCCAGCAAGCCTACGCTGAATGTCTGCACAGTGCGCCCTGGTCCTACCCTTGCGGTGCCGCAGCACCTGGTGGATGAATGGAGCAAACACGCAGTCCATTCAGACGAGTTCTGTGCTAAATTGAAGGCCATCGTGGAGGAATTTGGTGAGCCGCCTGCTGTCACTGGCGGTGACAGTGACCAGACTCCAGAGTCAGAGGCTCCTGTTCCTGCTGCCAAGAGACGCAGGATTTCAGAACCTGTCCAGACTATGAACCTCAGCGAAGTGCCACAGACCAAGCTGGCTGAGGGCGCCTTGCAGAACTTGAAGCGGGACCTCACTGGCAAGGTTCTGTTGCGAATCGATGTTGGCCAATCCTGGTACATCACCAACACTGCTGCCACAGAGGCAAAGTTGGCAGCTGGGATGATTGTTGCTGGTTTTGGTCCTGGCGCTTTCCAACACCAACCCAGAAATGGCCAGGAAGTTGAATTCGGGTCCACTTTAGATCGTCTGCCTTGCTTTTTCCCAAATAGGTGTTCATAATCCTTCAGGATAGCCATGTGCAGGGATGATTCCCAGAATGATGTTGAAGCCAGGAGTTTCCATCCTGGGTGTATTCGCCGTATGGGATGTTCCTCTCCTATGAAGCTGAACACGCTAGTTAGAAGTCTCGCTGCAACGGGAACTATGGCCTTTTGGCATTCCCATGCCTTCCAGATAGTGTGCTCAAACATTTCTTCATGTGACCAGCCGCTTGCAACCCAATGCACTATGTAGCGGCAAAGGGATTGCTTCCATACTTGACCTAGGCTGGCCAGGTTAAGCTGAAGTCGGGCTAGCGGATACTCGGGGGACACTGAAGCCAATAATTCAAGCGACAAGGCTTCCGGGGCTTCGCATAGTCCTAATTTGGCCTGATGCGCTAATCGGGCATAGTTACTTATTGCCTCCTCAGCCGCTTTCCACTCAACTTCTTTAGACTGGACTGCATTGGCCGTTCCTTCACCTATGTCGGACTCTAGATTATCTTGATTGGCCTTGGTCCAGGTAAAGTCTACCGTAGAGGATTGAGTTCTATCTATGCGGGATCTTGGTTGCACTGTCGGCTTGTATACTCCTATTTGTAGGCCTCTCGGTATTGCAGTGCGCTTGATACGGTAGGCCAGCAAATCCCTAGGATTATTATGCATTGGAGTCTCTCTCCATGCGTCCAGAAAGAAGTATTTCGGCAGTGCCCAGACTTCCATGGTAAATGTAAGCCTCGGGTTGAATATGAATTTCGAGACTACATGTTGTAGGTTCCACCCTGATGATTCAGGGGAGAGGATCCATTCTGGCCAACGGTTACCGTCAAGTGCATAGCCCCACACTAGACCGAAGGCACGGTGTCCCGGCAGGAACCTAGAGCCACAGAGGCAGCTAGATGCGACCTCTGAAGTCGCGGCTTCCACTAGGATTAGTCTCATTCTAGTTAATCTGGGTCCAATATCTGATGGGAAAGTTAAAACCGCAATAGCCGTGAGTGGTGTGCTGTCTCCTATTCTTCTAGAGTCGGTGAGCTGATTATACTGCTGTAGGCTCTGTGCCGTGCCACTGACCTTCCCTTCCTCATGGGTTACACCCATTAGGTTTGTGTCTATTCTTGACATGCCGGCAGTTAAGGTTGCGAGGACTTGCGCTCCTCCCATTGCTCCTCGCATGTCCAGCGGTGACACTATAGTGGTGACAGTAACTGCTCGTGAGAGGCCTACCGTAGCTCTAGTGACTGCTTCTTGGTTTTGGGTTGCTGAGGCTTTTTGCTGGCCACTTAGGAAACCGTACCCTGGCTGAAAGATGATTCCGTGATACGCCATTGCCCCTGCTAGAGTGACCACATTGGCTACTTTGAAGGGCGCTGGGTATTTATCTGGTCTCTTGGATACGTTATCCTGGTCTTGGAGGTGATTTCTCATAGCTGTTAGTGTTGTTAGGGCAAGGAGCCCAGGGGTTTTGTTGTCCGCTCCCACCGGTATGTCCTCATTATTTTGTGACTAATGAGCCGTGGAACAACAGCCAAAACCTTTGACCTTGCCTGTTGTTTGCAAGGTTTGTTCGCATACGCATATCTGCGGATATACA
>BGPT01003008.1:14143-27950 GCA_003297045.1 Symbiodinium sp. clade C Y103
AATTTTTTCCTGCCAAAGGTCGTGTCTCGAAATGGGGCTAGTTCGAACCATCGGACGACATCCGACTATTTGTGAGTTTCTTCGATCCAGACATAGCTTGTCTGATCTGTTTGCTTCTCACGTCTTGCTGCTTCATGCTTGCAGCTATTGTCCACTCCCCTGGGTGGGAGAATCGTGATTCAGGGCGGGTATTTTGTTGACCCTTGCTGGAAAAAGTGGGAAAAGATGCCCACTTGATGGATCGGCACGGTAGATAGAAATTCAACATGGCCACAAGATCCAAAAAAGTTCATGGTTTGTGTTGACATGTTTGCATTCCGAAAAAGGAACAACACACGATATACATGTGTGACAGTGTGTCATACAGACCACAGGTTTATTTTGGTTTGTTTGCAGACCGTAAATTGTCCAAGTTTGTTTATGTGATACCTCACAAAAGGACAAGAAGACATACCGTCTTACAAATTTAGAGAACAAGGTTTTCTCTAAACAATTTTGTCTTTGACAGGTAGAAAAAGGATTCAGCAGTTCCACTTTTTTGCAACCAAGTTTGCAAAAACTCATTGAGCCACAAAATAATGCAATTATCTTTGTACCAAAGAGGACGTGCTTATTTTGTGACTAATGAGCCGTGGAACAACAGCCAAAACCTTTGACCTTGCCTGTTGTTTGCAAGGTTTGTTCGCATACGCATATCTGCGGATATACANTTATTTTGTGACTAATGAGCCGTGGAACAACAGCCAAAACCTTTGACCTTGCCTGTTGTTTGCAAGGTTTGTTCGCATACGCATATCTGCGGATATACATATGTAACCCAGGGTAACCCACACATACAGTGTAAACATACACATATATATTCACGCGATACGTGCGCTGTGGTCACGTTGACCCGCAAGTGCAAAACCAAAAACATCACAAGTGGACATGTGACTGCACTGAATGAAGAATCTGGAATGCACACCGAGATGGATCAAGCGCCACGAATTTTTTCCTGCCAAAGGTCGTGTCTCGAAATGGGGCTAGTTCGAACCATCGGACGACATCCGACTATTTGTGAGTTTCTTCGATCCAGACATAGCTTNAATTTTTTCCTGCCAAAGGTCGTGTCTCGAAATGGGGCTAGTTCGAACCATCGGACGACATCCGACTATTTGTGAGTTTCTTCGATCCAGACATAGCTTAGCTTGTCTGATCTGTTTGCTTCTCACGTCTTGCTGCTTCATGCTTGCAGCTATTGTCCAATCCCCCATTCCGCCAACCTAGCTGGAAGCTCCATCTTTGATCTTGGAACTCCAACCGGCCAGGGCACATCGAAAACAAGACGTGAAGCATCATCAGCTGGATCACTGCGCTGGGCACACGACTGAACCATGGTAAGATCTGAAGATCCTTCTCAAGTCTAAAGAATTGGCGGAGCAAGCATTGGGACAAAGAAGTGGAGCCATCAGCACGGATTTGATCGCTGCGTGCTGCATCATTACCAAAATAAAAGACAACTTGTGCACCTCGCCAATACCCACATCTTAAGCGCTGTCAATGCCGTAAAAAACTCCAACTCATATATGGGATGTCTGATTTCCGCCAAAAACTCCACAAGCAACGAAGCCGAAAGTTCCATCCCAAAACATTCGACAGCCAAGCCATGTGGAGCATGAGCAATCCCCCAACTGAGGCTTTGATCAGCCAGTCAGGCTCACACGCCCCATCAGTGAAGATTATTCGTGTATCTGTTACCGCTGCAGAGATGGTGAGGGGTCCATCCGTTGAAAGTTCCTCATGTAGGATCACCAGGGCGTCCTTCAGTCCCCCTTCCAGCGAACCTTTGGTCCATCACCCCTTGCAAACTCGGAAACTACTGTGACCGCAGCTTCAAAGTACGTCACAAGATGAAGGTGTTAAACCACACCAAGCGGCCACTCTGACTGCAGGCGCCACATCAGCTATCAAACAACCAAGGGCTGCGAGCAGTTCCTTCCTCCTAGCTTCGGTGTGACCAAGCTTGAAGTCGCCATGTTCAACCCTTTGCAAGTCAAACTGCAGACCCAAAGTTTTGAAGGTGGTGCTGATGTCAGGAGCTTTACCTCCCTCTGATGCAAACTCCACACCACTCGGACGGAACAAAGCCTCTATCAACCATCCTTTCTCAACTTGTTGGTGCATCATGGGTACCATGAAAGCCTCGTCTTATCAACCCAGCGTAGGAACGAAGCGCACAAGGAAGAAACAAACCACTTTTGCAAATGATTTCGTTGCAGTGATGTCTGTCACGACTGTACTTGCACAAGATCACAATACCAGTGATACCTCTGCATACACACTGTCACGATGTCATTCAATTTCAGTTTCACTGGCATGTCACCCAAATTTATCTTGTGGTCCTGTTACACCTCAAAGTGGGATGTGGTGGGCGGGTAACACAGTTCATCTGTGTCCATTCCCTAATTTTGTGTCGTAGTTGCATGCGGGCGCGCCATTCTGCACTGGCCAAAGGACGAACTGCTTTTCAGTCACCTCTGTTTTTGGGAAACACTGCAACCAACTCCTTTTCAGTGTGCTCATTTTCAAGTGGCTGTATTGTGGGCATTTCTTTCACTGTGGCCTGCGCATTTTGGTATCTGCTGCAGCTTGATGCCACCGTACCTGACCTCAGCTGATCTCCGACTTTACAGCTTGACAGAGCTCTTTCAACTTGCAATCGCAGTTCTGTTTGAAGTCGCAAAACGATTCAGGGTTCCACTGCCCCCTGTGCCGGCCGAAGATCCGGCTACAGTTTTCCATTGCGCTCAAGCTTGTGATCACTGCGGTTGCACTTGTGCGCGCACTCAAGTGAATCATCGGCGTCATCAGTGCCGCCTTCACCTCGGTTTTTGACGGGGGACAAGGAGAGATGCCTTGGAGGTCCAACATAGGGGTACCTTTTGGGAATGTTTCAGCTGAAAACACATCTGCAGATGTTGGCTTCGATGACCCTGGTAGCTTTCATGACTGGGACACTGGATTGGTCGACAACAATCTTTTTGGGGACCCAGATGTTGAGCTGCCGGATTTGGGAGACCTTTCAGTTGAAGGGTCACCAGAGGAGCTGAGTGAGCCCCACAGTGAGCTCAACGTGGATGTGATTTCTGCAGGTAGTACTACTTCACGAAAGAGGCCTGCACCTGGTGTTGACATGCAGCATGGAGTTGGAATCAGAGATGATTTGTTTTTCAACATGCTGAGACTGCAGCGTACAGCAGTGCCTAAGCAGGCCTGGGAAGTAGGAACTATGGCTGCAATTTTTGGCAAGCCTCAACCTGTGCTTCCAATGCCTTGGATGGGACTGCCAACAGTTGGCAAGAGGGACAGCCTACAAGGCCTTAGCCCAATGGATGAGCCTCCGGAGAGAACGGCTTCCAGGATTCCATTTCATCTGCAAAGGTTGATGGCTACAAGACTTGCTCAGACTGATGATCAGTTGCGGGCCAAAGCCATGCGGAGACTGCGGGACCTAGTCTTGGCTGATCCCTCAAGAACACACCTGGGCCGGGCACTTTTGGACTCCACTGGACAGCTGTTGGGACAAGATCGCATTTCATGTGTTTTTGCCGATGCTTTCAGAAGTCGGGCAACCTCAACGCTGGTCAAACGTTCCATGGACTACTATAAACTGGCAATGTGGTTGGAACAGCACTTGAATTTGCAGCCCATGCAGTTGTCCGAAAATGTGATTTATTTGTACCTGTCGTTTTTGCGTGACTCGAAGGCTGCACCAACCTCAGCTGATGCAGCAGTCAAAGCAATCTGGTTTATGCACTCAACTGCAGGTATCATTGAGTTCAATCCAGGCTCTTTCACATCTCGCATTACAGGTGTGTGCCGTGACATGTACATGGGCAAAAGGCTGTTGAAACAGGCACCTGCTCTGCCTGCAAGCGTTGTCCGGGCCCTTGAAGAGTACGCTTTGATGACAGATTCGAGTGTTGATTCATTCTTCACCAACTTCATTCTCTTTTGCATTTATTCCAGCTGCAGAATTGGTGATGCTTCGAAAATGAAGGCCGTTGAATTTTCTAGGCACAACGATGTTTTCTTGGTTGAAGCCTCAACCTCAGAAGCGAAGAACACCAACACGATGGAAAGACGCAGGATCCTTTTGCCATTTGCAGCGTTGGGATGGGGTGTTTTTCCAAACCCTTGGTGTCTCAAGTGGAAGATGCAACTTGATGAGATGAAACCTGATACCATCATGCCTGCGTTTTCTGAAGTGTCAGGGCAATTCTTGAATAGGAGAATCACCACTGCCGAAGCCAATGCATGGATGAAGGAGGTGCTAGTCCGCTCCGGGCTTGATGCCAAACAGGCCGCCAAGTTCAGCACCCACAGCTGCAAGGCCACTCTAGCCACATGGGCTGGGAAGTTTGGGGGATTCTCCATGGATGAAAGAAGACTTTTGACACATCACATGGATGCCAGCAATGTCATGCCATTGACATATTCTCGCGACAACCTGACAGCCTTGCACTCCCGTCTTTATAGGATGATTGCAGCCATCAGGAACGGTGAGTTCAGTCCAGATGACACCAATGCTGCGAGGATTCATCATGAAAACCTTGATCCGTATCAGGGTCAGCACAGCCATGTGGAGTGGTCAGAAGAGTGGGCAGCCTCAGAGTCAGACGTAACAGATGACGAGAGCTTCCAGGAAGGTTGTCACTTCACTGGAGGGCGTCACGTGCCAGCAGAAGACATTGCAGGCGATAAACTGTTGCATCAAATCTCAATGGTTGTCCACTGTAAGCGCGACAATAACACCTTGTGGTGTGGACGCAAGCTGACCAAGAACTATAGAAAATGGGCACACGGTGATCCAGACTTTTCTCAACTGCTGATATGCCAGCAGTGCGACCGAGCGCAAGTCTGAGAAAATTGAAGCTGCAGAAACGTTGAGGCGGCTCGACCGCAATCCAATGTCAGCAGATTTGTCAGTGCTTCATTTTAATCCATTCACCGTTTTGCAGTGCCGTTTTCTTGTTTTGAAACTTTCATTTTAAATCAAACATGTCAGATGTCAAGTTTGAGGCACTTGTGCAATCCAAACAGACGTCATTTTGCATGTTCATGTCAGATTGTCAGCAAGTGCATGCATCAAGTTTGAGGTGACAACAGTCACAATCCAAACAGATGTCGTCACAAGGGAGTTTCATTGGAATCAGACTCCATCCCGTGACTTTTACAAACATCAAGTTTGAGGCGGCATCAGTCGCAGTCCAAACAGATGTATTCGAGCATTTGGCACAATCAACAGATCAATTTCAACTGTTCAAATTTGTCAACTGAAGAACACTGCAACGTCAATTTATTTGACACCAGTGAGCAGGAACCCCAGGGACAAACAACTGAACAGGACGTCGGTTTCTGTAATTGCCATCATTGAATATCCAGCAGTCTGAACCTTAGTGGCTTGCAGCAATGGTTTCTTTGGAGTCCACAGCTGCATGGGAAGCCAGGGCACGAGCCATCGGAGTGCCTGAAGGGTTCATCATTGAATTGCAGAATGGAAATCTGGATTCTTTTGGTCAGTGGGCATTTTGCTGTTCATGTGATCAAAACGCCATGGATGATTCACCCATTAGGAATGCTGTGCAAGTCCTCATTGGCAGGGACGTGACACCACAGGAGATGATGTATTGCAGAAGACTGTACTTCGAAGGCCGGACCTATGCCATTTCTGACATGCAGGCCAGGATCGATAGAACATCGGACGACAAGCCACGTACCATGCCCTTAGCTGAGCGCATGGCCAGGATTGAGAGACAGAAATCAGACTTGATTGGAGTCACATGGACAGCAGAGCTTGAACCTGCCCATAAGCTGGTAGACAAAATAGTTGCAATGCAAGATGAAGGAACACTGCTGTTCATTCCTCCAAATGCATGTGTGAGTAGGGTCCAGGAGATTCAGCAGGAGAAACATGAAGTTGCACTGACCTTTGATGCTAGTGGAGGCATCCGTATGGGGAAACGTGCAGAGGAACTTCGATGCGACACCAATGGCGACCTCAATCTGCGTAACGCCTGGACCCGAAGAAATCTTGCGTACGACCAAGCAGGCCTTGCAAGTTTTGTTGTGCTTGAAAAGTGGACTACCAAATTGATGCTAGCCAAACTCAAAGAGCCTCCAAGTGGATATAGGTATGTAACCACCCAGCAGATTTGTGAGTGTGACAGAGAGATGTGGTTTCGACCATTGGATGCTTTCATTGAACAGTTGACGACCTCACCAGAGATTCTGTGTTACCTTGCGCCTTTGCAGGGAGCCAAGCGTGATTCAGGTGACCATATCGAAGCTCCAGGACCTAAGAAACCTAAGGTCACACCTGCACTGCCCTCAGCTCCGTCCAAGCCTACACCGAAACAACCAGATGCTTCAGCCAATGTCAACTGGCGCAAACTTCCTCAGGGATTCCAAAGGAAAGGTCCGAATGGATGGCGCTGCTTGAAATATCACTGGGGCTTGTGCAACAGACAAAAGGAGAACAAATGTAAGTTTGGAGTCCACGAGTGTTTCAAATGTGGTGCAAAGCGGCCATACAATCAATGCGAACACTGACTAACAGGTTCACCAGAACCACCTGCCAACGGCCGCCAAACGACGTTCGTTGAATTTTTCTCTGGTTCAGGAGCGNAACAGGTTCACCAGAACCACCTGCCAACGGCCGCCAAACGACGTTCGTTGAATTTTTCTCTGGTTCAGGAGCGTTTTCTCTTGCGATGAAAAATGCAGGCTGTCAAGTTTTTGCAGTTGATCACCAAGCAAACCGTTTTACACCAAAGGTGCCTACTTTTACAATTGACTTGAGCATTGAGGACGAAGTCACAGTGGCAAATCAATTGTTAACTTTTGTCAAACCTGAGGCAGTCCATTTTGGACTCATGTGCGGAACTTGTTCCCGCGCCAGGGAACATTCACTCTCCTCGACATTGAGGCGTCAAGGTGCACCGGAGCCCAGGCCACTTCGTGATGAATCCAATTTATTTGGGAAACCGACCATGTCAGATGCAGATCGCATCAAAGTTGAGAAAGCAAACACAGTCTATCGACACGCCATCACTTTGCTCATGACCTGTTACCTGCTCCAATGCATCGTGTCGATTGAGAACCCTGCGCGGATCTGGCTGTGGCCTCTGTTAGCTTTACTGGTCAAACAGACCAACAACCCTGGTTTCATTGCATAGTACTTTGCACTGGAAGCAACAATGTTTGATGCGTGCATGCATGGGTCTACACGCAATAAAAGTACTACAATATTGGGCACACCGGGAGTTTTTAGCTCCCTTGCAATGCGTTGCAATCACTCTGGCGGCCATGCACCATGGTCTGCGCAAAAACTGGATGGGAGGGGCTGGGTATTCGACACAGCTGCAGAAGCAGAATGCCCAGCTCTCATGGCACGGCGCTTAGCAGCTTGTATCCTCAAACATTTACCTGCCAATGTTTTGAATTTGCAGTTACAACAGTTGCGCATGAACAGTCTTCAAGTTCAAGGGCGCCAACATAAATCTTTGCAACAACTGGTGCCCGATTTTATTTCCTTTGCTTGGGTCTCCAGTGACTTCTCCCCGGCGCCCAACCAGAAGCTTTTGCCACCAAAACATGCGGGGGAGGAGAACGAAGTGCCAAAAGACGATGAAGGCGATGGCAAGATGGGCAAAGACCTTACTAAGCTGGGTACATTCATGGAACCTGAACAACACATGGGGGAAGCTGCATGCTTGAAACACCCCATGGATGTTGCCACAATTCTGCCAGATGACTTCAAACGTGCTCTTTTCAATCTGGTAACCAAAGAGCCGGCCCAGATGGCCAAAGAGAGGCTCGAAATGTTGAAACTTTACAGATACAGAGCAGCAGCTTTACAAAAACAAGAGGAGGAGTTGCACGACAGCCTGCCAGTGCATGTTCAGAGAGTAGTGAAGGGCAAGCGTCTCTTGCTCTTTGAGGAACGTCTACAAGCAAACTCTTTCCCAGACATGCAGGTGATGAACGACTTCAAACAAGGGGTTGACTTAGTGGGTGAAGAACCTTATTCACCCTTGTTTCTGGAGAAGCTACAGCCGGCCACAATGACAGTGCGACAGTTGGACCTTTCAGCAGCTTTGAACCGAAGGCTGGTCATAGGAAGGTCTTTGGCTGACCATGAGAAGGAACATGCAGACAGATTGGTTGAACTGTCGCAGGAGGAGGTTGATGAAAGCTTTCTGAGAGGCCCTTTCCTTTCTGAAGAGGCAGTGACAGAAGAGCTGGGGACGGATTGCTGGACTCTCACCAAGCGCTTCCTTCTTTTGCAAGGAGATGACAACAAGGAGAGGATAATCGATGATTATCGCAGAAGCCACGTCAATGCAGCCTTTGCTTCCCGCTCCTACTTGGACCTGCAAGACGTAGATGTCCTGGCAGCACTTTTGGTGATGCTGACTCAGATCTTACGGGACGGGCCGAATGTGGAGGTCCACTTGTCTGATGGGACAAGCTTGAAGGGGCGACTTTCTGCAGCCTCGCTTTCCAAAGATGCGCTAGTTGGTAGATGCTTCGACCTGTCAAAGGCCTATAAGCAGCTGGCGGTGAGCAAGGACAGTTTGCGCTATTCAGTGCTGGGAGCTCGTGACAACAGCGGTCAGTGGTTTTTCTACGTTGGACAGTCCTTGCCTTTTGGATCAACCTCAAGTGTCTACAGTTTCAACAAAGCTGCAAGGGCCTTACAGTTTTTGCTTTGGCGCGACTTTCAGATCGTCACCACCAACTTTTATGATGACTACCCCACAATTGACTTTGCCATGTCTGCAGAGGCTACCACAAGTGTGGTTTCAGGTTTCTTCCAGCTGCTGGGGTGGCGCCATGCAGTTTCTGGGAAAAAGGCAAAACCCTTCAGCACTACCTTCACAGCATTAGGGGTGGAGTACAACCTTCATGGCATACATGCGGGCAGCTTTACAATTGGCAACAAACCTGAACGGCTGGTTCGCATTAAGCGGCTGGTAGAGCAAGTGGAACAGGACAAGAAGATAAGCCAATCTCTGGCGGCTTCCATACCTGGCCTTCTTAACTTTGCTTCAGGCTTTGCACTAGGCAGGTGCTTACAACCAGCAGCCCAAGGGTTCTCAACACTGTCAACGGGAATTTCTTTGACCCCAAAGGGACTTTCTGATTTGTGTGAACATACAATGAAAGTTTTGGATGCGATGAGACCGCGACAAGTTTCAGCAAATGACACTCAAGTCCCTGTCATCATATATACTGACGGAGCCTACGATGGTGACCTTGCGGATTGGGGTGCGATTCTCTTGGACCCTTTGACCGGTGCTAGACTTTGCTATTCTGGGCGGGTGCCTTCCTTTTTGCTCCAGGCATGGTCCCACTTAGTGGGGGATCAGCTCATTTGCCAGATTGAGATGTTTGCCGTCCTCTGCATTCGTTGGGAAGCCCGGCATTTGACCCATGGCCGAAGGGTCATTCTTTTCATCGACAATGAGCCTTGTAGATACTGCTTGATAAAGGGTCGGTCGCCTTCAGACCCGTTGTTCCGTATGGCACATGCGTGCTCCTGTATGGAAGGCGCCATGCCTTGCTATCCTTGGTTTGAACGAGTGGCCTCGTACTGCAACCCGGCAGACCTTCCATCTCGTAGGAAGTCCAAGGAAGCCTGCGACAAATGGAACCTCGTCTATAGAGGCGATGCAAACCTCCCCTCCGAGCTCCTCACCAGCATTCTCGATGGAACACCATACCCGCAAGTCTCTTGGTCAGGTTTCGATATAAGGTGGATCACCGAAGACCGGGGGAGGAGCACAAGTGATCCGCCAATCGACTGAATCCTCTTAGAGGAAAACCAGTTGAAGGTGGAAAGGTGACAAAACGATTTGAAGAAGAATCGTCTGACCGCTTTCGTTTTATCCAGCCTGGCGTTTGAGATTATTTGGTTTGGTGTTTTTGAAAATTTCCAACACTGCGCACGCGTCGTGTACGTCGGAAGTTCTCTTCTAAACAACCTTGGGGGTTTTGAAGACGTTGGTGCATCATGGGTACCATGAAAGCCTCGTCTTATCAACCCAGCGTAGGAACGAAGCGCACAAGGTTGTTTAAAAAAAAAGGTGGAATCGTTTCTAATTTTTAAACGAAAGAAACAAACCACTTTTGCAAATGATTTCGTTGCAGTGATGTCTGTCACGACTGTACTTGCACAAGATCACAATACCAGCGATGTCATTCAATTTCAGTTTCATTGGCATGTCACCCAAATTTTATCTTGTGGTCCTTTTACACCTCAAAGTGGGATGTGGTGGGCGGGTAACACAGTTCATCTGTGTCCATTCCTTAATTTTGTGTCCCACCCAAACATTCCTCTGCGAGAAACCCTCCCTCAAATTAGGGGGGGGAGGAGCACAAGTGATCCGCCAATCGACTGAATCCTCTTAGAGGAAAACCAGTTGAAGGTGGAAAGGTGACAAAACGATTTGAAGAAGAATCGTCGTGTGACCGCTTTCGTTTTATCCAGCCTGGCGTTTGAGATTATTTGGTTTGGTGTTTTTTTTCCAACACTGCGCACGCGTCGTGTACGTCGGAAGTTCTCTTCTAAACAACCTTGGGGGTTGTGAAGACCTGCACGAAATTCCGCCGGCGCTTGTTCATCAACCTAAGTCCACTGCGCTGTTTTGAGCGAACCAACCAACCTCTCGTTTTGTACATGGGGGTTTTCACAGAGAAGCATTCCTGGCACAACATGGCGGTGATTCTCTCATTCACTCTTCTTTTACCGAGGGGTGTGATTTTCACAGAGAAGCATTCCTGGCACAACATGGCGCTGACTCTTTCACTCATTCTTCTTTGACCGACAAAGACAAACTGATTCTGTTTGACCTGACTTCTGCAGAGTTCGTGTTGCACAATCAAAAGTTGGAGAGTCTTGGCCACCTTTTGCAGGCGCGTGAGAAAGAGAAGAGCAAAGCAACGATTTGCTACCATGAGGTGACTGCGAAACCTGGAGAGGATTTGGGCCAGTACCAAATTTCTCGCAAGCACGAGGTTTACTTCAAGCCGAACGCCAAAGTGCAGGCTGAGGAGGAAGGATCCGAGCTGAAGCTCCAGAAAGGCACCTCGTCCCTTGCCGCTTTGGTCCCCTTCACCGGCTTGGACAAGTTTCAGCATGCCCGCGTGCTCTGGGCAGTCAAGTGGACCCTGAAAGGTTTGATGCCTGTGAAGCCGTGCGTGTGTCTGTACAATGAGATGACGCTGCCCCCCTCGACAGCCGTGAAGTTGTAGGAGCTGCAGTCACTGTCACTGCAGGTGTCAGGCCACCGACTCTGTGGAGTCACTGGCGCTTTTGTCTGGGGAAAGAAAAATATGCGCAACAAAAACCACTTGTTCTAATTATTGTACATTCGGTGGCTCTCTGGGCCATTTCACTCGGTGGCTCTCTGGGCCATGCATTCGAACGTTTCATGCTGTGATTGGTCTTAAATTCTTAGAGTCTGAATTTTACTCGTGGGCTT
The DNA here is from genome assembly GCA_003297045.1 of Symbiodinium sp. clade C Y103. NCBI lineage: Eukaryota > Dinophyceae > Suessiales > Symbiodiniaceae > Cladocopium > Cladocopium sp. clade C. Next base: position 25,672 of record BGPT01003008.1, read on the forward strand.
TCCGGACCATTTTTTAGCAGACTTTCAATGCAGTGGTCACTTTGTCTGTGTCCATGTTAGTGGCTCTGTGGCTATGTGCTTTGTGGTTAATTGTGTTAAAATCTAGTGGGATTCAAGGTTGATCACAAATTGCCAGTTAGTCAGTACACTTCATGTCTGTAATGTTTGAACTGTCTTTCCTTGGCTCATGATAGCAAGTTTGTTGGACCGCGTTGGTTGAGTCTGTTGCCTCTGGGTGGCTCTCTGGGCCATCATTGTTTCATCAGAACAGTCATGTGTCATGTTCGTGGCTCTCGGGGCCATATTGCTTGTTTTTCATGAGTGGCTCTCTGGGCCATGCTTGTGACGTGTGAGTGGATCCATGTTCTGCTTTTTTTGGCTACAGAGCGCGGTTGCCACTAAGCGCAACGACGTTGCCACAACCTGTAGGTGCAACAGTCAGACTACCAGCACTGTGCAAGGAAGACCGCACAGTAAACTAAATTAACTCTGAAGCGCGCCTCAATGCACCAACGGCAAGAAAGCAATGCCAAAGAAAAGAACGTAAACTGAACCCTCATAATCACACACCATCAACGACAAACGAAACAAAACGAAAAAATTCGCACAGTGAACTGAGTCCCAACAAAGACAAGGAAAAAAGAGTACATAAACAGTCAACCCTAATGTTGACACCAACACACCAACAAAAGGAAGCAACACCAAACTACAAACTCTTTTCCCTGCGCTGCGTGGAGCCATCATGGCATCCTTTGGGCAGTGCGAGAAGATCGGTGATGAGAAGCCAGATCCTGACCTGAACCCGTGGCAGCGTCGCGAGATCAGGTGACTTGGTTTTGGTTTGTAATTTTCTTTTGTCATCGACTTTATTATCTAATCATTGAAAAGGATTGTCTGTGACTCCATGGGCCATTGCTCTTCTTTTTGGACTTATGGCTCTCTATTTGGGCCAAATGCTGTTTTCGTGGCTCCATGGGCCATGTTGATATGCGGATTCGGGGCATATAGATTTGAAATTGCTATCCAAGGAGAGCGGCAGCAAACCCAGAAGAACTACGTGGTACTCCAAGTGGTCCAGCTCCGGAAACCGCTGTGATCCCCATGGATGTGCCCGAACAAGTGGAAGCTGACACTTCCAGTGCTGCCTTGTCTAGACCTGCAGAAGTTGCCAGTTCCAGCAGCGTGCGGTCTGTGGCAGCAGGGGCAGGGGCTGCCTCCTCTGGGCTCAGTGGAATTGAGGTTGCTGAGGACGACAACAAAACCGACTGCAGCGACCAGACCAGGGACGCCGATGAAGAGTTCACTGAAGGTGAGACGGACGAAGAAAGGGGAGAGTTGGCCGCTTCCTTAGAAGACCACTTCAAGCAGATCGACTCCATGGGATTGCTACGTCCTCCTCTACCTCGACCGCTGCAGGAGTCAAAGCGCGCGTGGCGAGGGGCAAGTTCAAGAAGAAGTCCTGGAAGGTTAGGAACCAGCTGGCATGCAAGTCGCGCGCTGCGCCGAGCCACAAAGGCCGGTGGGAGTCGTTCAATATGCCGAGGTCAAAAGACAAAAAGCAGCTGCTGCTTATTTTGCTTCTTGTCCTAAGGTGGCTCCCTGGGCTGCTAAATTTCAGAATTCAGGGCGAGAAAAATCTGGAACTGCAAATAAGGAAGGGCAACTGCAAATAAGAAGCTGTCGGTGTCAAAATGGAAAGAGAACGAAATGGGTGTTTTAGATGTTAACCCCATGATCATGGTCTGGAGTTGCATCATNGGCAACTGCAAATAAGAAGCTGTCGGTGTCAAAATGGAAAGAGAACGAAATGGGTGTTTTAGATGTTAACCCCATGATCATGGTCTGGAGTTGCATCATTTCAGCTGCAAAAACAGAGATTTGAGGAGATTTTTCTCCTTTTTTGGACAAAACCAAAGCAACTTTGATGCTTCAGTTAACTTCAGTTCTGGAGTAGAGTACAGTCGGTATGTTTCAACATGACAAATATTCAACCNCCTTTTTTGGACAAAACCAAAGCAACTTTGATGCTTCAGTTAACTTCAGTTCTGGAGTAGAGTACAGTCGGTATGTTTCAACATGACAAATATTCAACCAAAAAACCAACAGGGATCATTTCAGCAAAGTTCAGGCCTTAAAAGCAGATGATTTTGAAGGTTTTGGTGGTTTTGCAGACATTGAAATAGAATTTCGCTATTGTTTTGGAGTAAAGCGCTGTAGAATCAATTTCAAAGATGATGATGATCATTTCAAATAACCAAAAAAATCATTTCAGCCAAATT
>BGPT01003008.1:27955-40676 GCA_003297045.1 Symbiodinium sp. clade C Y103
TTGAGGCGAGTTTCAACATAGTCTTGGAGTCTTGGCGGTTTTGAAAACATTGAATCAACATGTAAGACGGAGAATCCCACAAAATCCAACACAATAATTTTCAACGTCACGTACATCCTACACCGTACACCACCCAACAAAAAATATCAAAACTTGAAANTAAGACGGAGAATCCCACAAAATCCAACACAATAATTTTCAACGTCACGTACATCCTACACCGTACACCACCCAACAAAAAATATCAAAACTTGAAAAATCCATGAAAATAAAACATACGAATGTGATTTTGGATTGTTTTGGTTTGGACTGGGTCCGGGTTTTTAGTTTTAGTGTATCAGATTATCATTATTCAAAGAAAAAATCTACAGGAAAATATAATACTAATAGTGGGTAACTAAATTCCAATAAATTTGGATAAATTTGACGACCTCAAACTTAAAATCCTTTCAATATTAGCAGAAAATAATCGGAATTTAATCTATTTTAATCAAATTTTATCCAAATTTATCCAAATGTAACCAAAATTATCCAAATGTAACCCAATTTTATCCAATTTTAAATTTCCTGGAGTTCTGACCGGCGGCGGAATTGTTTGATTTCCTGTTTTTCCTGTATTTCCGCCAAGAATGCGGACACATCAAATTTATCAGAACTTTTAAGCAAAAATAACAACCCCTTGTTTTTTCCTGGAGATTTTTTTCTTTGAATTATCATCCCATGGCCTTCAGAGTTTCAGAGTGACAGATATCCCGTCCCTGGTATCTGGCCCTGGAATTAGATCAACTGAACGAAATTCCGATATGGTAAGAGGTTGAGAGGTTGTTTCATTTGCCCTGACCGGACCTATTTCACTATAGCGTGTCCTGGCGGCCTAGCCATTTTCAGGAATCAGGACTCAGGACTTAGGACTCATCAGCAGCAGCGTGGTGGGGCCCGGCCCGGTGGGGCCAGGAATTTCAGGACTCAGTGACTCAGTGACTCAGTGACTCAGCTCAGATTCCATNAGGACTCATCAGCAGCAGCGTGGTGGGGCCCGGCCCGGTGGGGCCAGGAATTTCAGGACTCAGTGACTCAGTGACTCAGTGACTCAGCTCAGATTCCATTCAAAATGTTCTGTTTTTTCTGCTGACTGCCTGAGTGTTGAAAACCACCTGCCGTTCCAATGTGCAATATGGGTTCAAACTCAAGATACAACAAGTGGCAAGTATCAGTATCCATTCTACTATTTTGTTGCGCAGACACACAGCAAACATCATCTACATATACAACCTCGACTCGCTTGCCAGAGTTTTTTGCCATGGTCCCGGNCTACTATTTTGTTGCGCAGACACACAGCAAACATCATCTACATATACAACCTCGACTCGCTTGCCAGAGTTTTTTGCCATGGTCCCGGGAGTCCATTGATTTTTTTTTGCTCGGAAGCGGCGCACGCTGGCACAGGGCCTGTGTCACCAGTCAAATGAGTGAAATTTGAAACACAACAAATCAAAATCGAAATGACAAANTGTGTCACCAGTCAAATGAGTGAAATTTGAAACACAACAAATCAAAATCGAAATGACAAAGCCCGGCGCTCAGTACAGGATCGAGACGAGGTAGTACCCGGATATGGCCTTCTGATAATTGACAAGCCAACATCGGCATCAATCGAATAAAGCAGTACACAAGCAAGCGTCAGCAAAAAACCACCGACAAAGTAGTAGCCATTGGCAGGGCGATCCATATTCAGAAGTCGCATACCATACGGGAAGTACGGCAGTCCATTGTGCTCTACCTTCATCTCCCGCACCCGACGCGGGGAGAAGTAGCAGAAAATTTTCAANATTCAGAAGTCGCATACCATACGGGAAGTACGGCAGTCCATTGTGCTCTACCTTCATCTCCCGCACCCGACGCGGGGAGAAGTAGCAGAAAATTTTCAACTACCGACCTCGTACTCAACCACACATCACAGACAATACTGAAGCAGAAAATTCAGTAACCCCAGTCAAATGTGTCGCCAGGCAGCAAGCCATTTGAAAATTGTAAGTAGCCAAGCTGATCGACTCATGTCGGGATCCCAAACCCGCTGCACAGACCGCTCACTACTCATGAGCAGCATTCCGTTAGGTTCCAAAACTCAATGCCCATTCAAGGCCACCCCCCCCCCAGGGGGGCGGCGGCCATATAGTGACATTGCAGGGTAGGCCAATAGACCATATAGGGCAACTCCACCCCCTCCCAGGGAGTGGTGTTCTAAAATGTCGGCACTGCGGGACAGACCCGAAGCTAGTCGTGATCTGGGACTCTCCAGTAGCCAAGTAAAGGGAGGATCCACTCACCGAGCATACAAGCCCAAGATGATCTCCTCACCCTTACAAGAGGCTATTTGGAGGCCCTTATTGCTCCCGCAATATTCATAATCCATGCAGTAGTCCTGTACTCAGCATGGGGTTGTAGTCCATATATCCTCAATTCCATTGTACTCACGTGTGTTCACTTATCAATTTTCGACGATCGGTATCTCCACCTTATCGCCCTTTTCCGGTTCATCTTTTGACTTGTTACTTTGCCATTCTCTTAACAGGAATATGTGCCGCCCCGCCTCCGAGCAGTGAGGCCTGATAATCCCTTATTCTAACTTTGCCATTGTTCGAATATTAGCCTCGGTAAAGCTTTAGTGCAGCAATGAGAACTGATTTGAAATCAGCACTTAAGGCTCCGCTAGAGCCTTACCTTGGGCTACCAGGTGCGGATTAGTTCCGCTTCCCGCATCGTGTGGCAATGGCCAGTACTTTTCTCCTGGTAGTTATCTGTGCCACCCCGCCTCCGAGCGGTGAGGCATGGTATCATTCGCTNCATCGTGTGGCAATGGCCAGTACTTTTCTCCTGGTAGTTATCTGTGCCACCCCGCCTCCGAGCGGTGAGGCATGGTATCATTCGCTCAATTTGCACTTAGCTCCAATTCTGAATCATCCCTCTTGGGGGTATTGCACTGTGTCACCTTGAGCCAAGGCAAACCACTTTGTCTTGGGCTGCCTTAGGGTTGTGGTACTCGCTATGGGCAATGATTCTTGAAGCTTCAGAAGCAGTGCTTGCGGTGTGGTCAAGGTGGTTTAGGTTTTTGCACTCCTGCTACTTTCTCCTCATAGTGGTAGGTCTCTCTGTCCATATATAGATTGGGGCGGAAGGCAACCGAAAGTTGGGCCCCAGAGGTCTAGGGCACAGCCACCGTTGTCAGTCGCACCAATTAGGGCTTACTGTTTTGCGCGAGGTAATGTTCCTGTTGGTAGTATTGTATGCCACCCCGCCTCCAGGCAGTAAGGCAGGGTTGTTCAGCGAGGTCCTTCAATTGTCGGACAGATATATTCCATGGCAACCTAACGTGCGCTTTGGCACCAGTCTAACCGGCCCTGGCAACTGTCTTACCTAGAAACAATACAACCCAACAACAAAACCATCACAAAAAACCCAACAGACCCCGCAAAAACAGGACCCAATTTACGATCAACAGGATGAGAGAGTGGGAGAGTAGAGAGGAGCCGAGGCATCAATAGGCAGAGGGGAGAGGTGGTTCGGTTGGATAAAGGCAACGTGCCGTTGGAGGTGCGAGTTCACTCCAGTGAAGACATCATTTCTAGGTTATTCCTGTTTAGAGGAGGCGGGACTAAGAGCCAGTACAAGAGGAGATCGTGATAGAGCAGGAGATATAGGAGAGAAAGAAAGGTATGATTCACAGGTTGCATTCATGGTTGCTACTTATTCAGTGGCGACTCTCAAGTTTGCAACAGCAGCACAGATATTCCAAAGGCACCCTTTTTTCCGGACCTTGCACTCTTTGTGCTCGGATTTGTAACTGTACAAGCGGAAGCAGTGGTCTCTGTCCTCCTGATTTCGGAGTGCCGTTGCATTCCTCACCTACCGTGAAGGCGGCTGGTCCATGTTATCTACTCTTTCCTCTGCCTTTGGGCGTTCTAGACCTGGCATGTGCTCTCCCTCTCGGGGAACGTGTGGCTGCTCTGTCACTAGCACGCACTGAACTGGTCCGAGCATTGGTTGCCAGTTGATTAGCCTGTTCTCTTCTGGCATGGTTACGCATTGCTTCGGACGTGAATGGATTAGCAATACCTTCTGCTAACCAATACCTTGGGAAGTGCTGCCTGAACTCCTGTAACCATGTGGCTGGGTCTATCGATTCCCTGACTTCATATATGGTCTGTGGAGTTTCACCTTGGTGGTAATCTTGCCACTTATGCGCTTCCAGTTCCTCTCTTGAAGCATGGCACCTCTTATAATCCAGGGAGAATAGATGATGGGATCTATCACTGAAGTACTCAGCACATCCGAATTCTTTGAGGGCACGGTAAATCTCAGGCTCTNTATAATCCAGGGAGAATAGATGATGGGATCTATCACTGAAGTACTCAGCACATCCGAATTCTTTGAGGGCACGGTAAATCTCAGGCTCTATCTGGGTAGGAGGGAAGTTCTCTCCTCTATAGTCATGATTAGTGAAAGCATTGTTAATCATGGCTGCCGGGTCACTGGCTATCCAGAAGGGACGCACTTGCTCTGGTGCCCCTTGCTCATTGACATGCGGTAATCTTATTCCTAACTTTACACTCGCAGCCGTGAATGGTCTAGCTAGGTTGTTAGCCACGTTTGGCGANCATTGACATGCGGTAATCTTATTCCTAACTTTACACTCGCAGCCGTGAATGGTCTAGCTAGGTTGTTAGCCACGTTTGGCGACAGCCATCCTCCTGTATATAATTCTCGAGCAAGCATGCTTAGTTCCGGTAGGATATCTCGCAACGTTTCCATCGGAGGCTGTTGTCCTCTAGCACTATAGAGGACAAGCATCTTGCTCTGGTCATCGAAGGAGGGGTTGTCTATAGCCTTGTGCACTTCCTTGCGCTCGTCAGGGAATATAGCTCCAATTTGTTTCCGGACTTCTGGGAGAATGCTCATGGGAAAGTGCACATTGAAGTCTGTAGAAGGCAGCTTGATCGGCGTGTCCTGTTGACGTAGCATTGCAGTGAGGATTCCATCAATTGTCTTGGGGTGTACTCTATGTACTTTTCCTTTCTTCTTTTCCAGTAGATGCTCATAGCCTTTAAGGACTGCCATGTGAAGGGAGGACTCCCAAAATGGTACTGATGCTAATAGTACCCATTTCTCATGTTCCCGTCGTATGGGATGNTTTAAGGACTGCCATGTGAAGGGAGGACTCCCAAAATGGTACTGATGCTAATAGTACCCATTTCTCATGTTCCCGTCGTATGGGATGGTCGTTCCCTATTTAGCGAGCAGGCGTGCTGCCTCTATGATAGTGGCTTTCTGATATTCCCAGGCTTTGCTGATTGTTCTTTCGTATATGTCTTCTGCCGACCATCCTTCGGCTACCCAGCTGACAATCCATCGACACACGGAAACCTTCCATACTTGACTTAAGCATGTGAGATTGAAGGAGAGGCGGGCTAGAGGGTATGCCGGGGAGACGGTCGACAAAAGCTCAAGCGACAATGCTTCCGGTTCTTGCCCCTGCCCTAATTTGGCCTTATACATTGACAGAGCATATGCGCTAATGGCGTCTTCGGCAGCTTTCCATTCAATTTCTTGAGATGGTGCAGCAGGATTTGTGTCTCCTCTATCGCACTGTTCTGTACTCTCTGTTCTCTCTTGGTTATTTCGGGCTGGGGTTGCATCTACTGTAGCAGACTGGATTCGGTCACTTTGAGATTCTGTCTGTGCAGTACCCATGTTCACGCCCGCTTGTAAGTTTCTAGGTAAGGCTGTACGCCCTCTCCGATAAAATAACAGTTCTTCCGGCTTATTGTGTGCTGGTTTTTCCCTCCATGCATCATAGAAGAAATATCGTGGCAGCGCCCAAACCTCCATATTGGATAGCAGCGCTGGGTTNTTTTTCCCTCCATGCATCATAGAAGAAATATCGTGGCAGCGCCCAAACCTCCATATTGGATAGCAGCGCTGGGTTGAATATGTACTTAGATGTCACGTGAGTTAAGTTCCAGCTATCTTTAGTTGGAGTGAGTATCCACTCTGGCCAACGGCTTCCGTCTACGGCATAACCCCAGACGAGGCGAATGTCTGGATGCCCTGGAAGGAATCTACTGTCCTGTAAGCAGCCTTTCGCTACTGAATAGCTATCATGCTCCACAAGTATCAATCTCATTCTGGTTAGTCTTGGGCCAAGCTTGGGTGGGTTAGACATGACCGCAAGTGCGAGCGGTGGTGTACTATCCCCGATTCTTTGGGAGTCCAGGATGCTATTGTATTCTTGCAAATTCATGGGCTTCGCCTTAATTTTCCCTTGTTCCCACTTTACACCTGTAAGGTTTGTGTCTATTCTGGACACACCAGAGGTGAGGGTTGCAAGTACCTGGGCTCCTCCCATGGCCCCACGCATGTCTAGAGGTGACACTACCGTGGTGACAGTGACTGCTCGCGACAGACCCACCGTTGCTCTAGTGATTGCTTCCTGATTTTGAGTCGGAGATGAGTTTGATTGCCCGCTCAGGAATCCATAGCCAGGTTGGAAGATGATTCCATGGTATGCTGTTGCACCTGCCAACGTGACAACGTTGGCCACTTTGAAAGGTGCCGGGCTGCCATCGGGCTTGTTGGGTATATTATGCTGGTCTTGGAGGTGATTTCTCATTGCTGTTAGCGTGGTGAGGGCTAGAAGACCTGGAGTGGAGTTATCTTTTCCTACCGGGATGTCTTCTGTATGCTTGAGGACCGTATCCCATAGTGCTGCAGTTGTCTCTGTTGTTACTTTCGGGCCTAATCGGGTGTCGCCTTTCCAAAAGTATTGTCTCTGGCAGTCATGCTNTGAGGACCGTATCCCATAGTGCTGCAGTTGTCTCTGTTGTTACTTTCGGGCCTAATCGGGTGTCGCCTTTCCAAAAGTATTGTCTCTGGCAGTCATGCTGCCAGTAGATATATCTAAAACCTGTTGGCACTGAGTAGTCTTCCCTTCTGGTGCCTGTGCCAATGGACATGGTGTGATCTTCNTCTCTGGCAGTCATGCTGCCAGTAGATATATCTAAAACCTGTTGGCACTGAGTAGTCTTCCCTTCTGGTGCCTGTGCCAATGGACATGGTGTGATCTTCGTTCATCTGACACAGTTCAAGGTAGTTGACACCTACCAGGAGTTCATACACCTGTTGCGGGACCCGGCTACTGGTGGGCATCATGAGGGCCCAGTGGTGTACTCCTGTGAGCCCTGTCGCTTCCATTGTGCTGCTCGCTATTTGGTAAGAGAAGGACGTGTCCTCGGCCATAGAGAGTGAAGTCAGGAAAAGTAATAACCCTATTGGATGGGTTGTGTCCAGCCCTTTTAGCGCTTGGTTGTACCCACATCCCCAAGCAGAAAGTGGCGGTAGCAGGGGCTCGTGCGGCCGGCCTCCGAGCCGTCGGCACCATGAGCCTCTTAAATCTTTGGTTGCCACTTTATCTGCTAGGTCAAGGATTTCCTTTTGCTGCTTCCCTCTAATGGCTGATACTAATTTCATGAATGTCGCGGACATCGTTTTCGGGGTATTCCACCGGTGTTCGGCTCTCAGGCCCATACGTGCTTCATTAAATCGTTCACGTAATTGCAGCTGTTCCCAATCATTGGGGTTTTCAAGGCCTCCTTTCCCTTGATTGTTGTCCCCCATTAATACTTGAAGGCATTGCTGTTTCGGGCGCGTAGCTGTAAATATTCCTTTAATATCGCCATGCTGTTGCGCTTCGTCCTGGAAGCTGATACTACTGCGTTCTACGTGGTGAACCACAGCTTTAATATAACTCTGTGAGTTAGAGAAGATAGTACCTGAGGTTGCTATTAGCACCCTAGCGTTGCTTATCCTTTCGGCTGCCTTGGCAGTCGGGATATCTATGGTTCCATCTCCTTTTCTAGTGTCACTTGTCTGACTAGTGTCACTATAGGGACGGACTAGAAGCATTTTCTGCTCTTCACTGAGATTTAGACGATCGACTAACGTTGAGATGGCCTGGCCTGCTGGGTTCTCCNGACTAGAAGCATTTTCTGCTCTTCACTGAGATTTAGACGATCGACTAACGTTGAGATGGCCTGGCCTGCTGGGTTCTCCTTGTGGTACACTGTGAATTTCGCTTCCATGGTGGTGAGTGCTATCCAGACTAGGAGGTATGTTAGGGATGTCGTCTTGCCAGCGCCAAAAACTCCCCCTACAGCCAGGGTTGATCTCCCCGTTTTGATTGCTAAAGACAGGGCTGCTATTAATCCTACTAGATGTCCAGCGTCTGTGTCTGCTTCTTGAATCAGTTGGTCTGCGAAACCTTGTGCATGGGGCAGGTACAACGCTTTATCTCCTGTGGCTAGGAGGCATGTTAGTCTGAAGAGGCTTCGAGTTATCTCCTCTACGTGAGGGATGGTAAATGTGTCACATGGGAGGTCACGAGGGATGCCCATGATAATTGGCCTTTGGCTAGCCGGGACTTGGCCCAATTGCAGGAGGTGGCTAGGGTAGAGCGTATGCCCTATCATCATGCCTGACTTTATTCTAATAGGCCGACCTTGACCTAGAGAGAGCAAGAGATCTGGGTCGATCAGCGTCGACTGGTTTTCTTGCGTAGTATCCAGGCTGGTGGTCAACTCGTGGAACTTGGGGATTAGCACCATTCTCCATTTATCAGCTTGGCAGGCCCTAAGCGAATTTTCCACGGGATTTTCTGTGGGCCTAACCCTTCGATTAATCTGCTCTGCTATAATGAAAAACCCTTTATAAGTGACTTCTTGTGTGTCGTATAAGAAGGAGAAGTGTAGCATGACTACATCTCCCGCATTTGCCCCTCTTTGCAGAGTCTGCGGTTTATCAGTTGCTATCTTATAAAGATTCCATGGCTTGCTATAATTGTACTCACTAATAAACGCAGCTGGGCACTGGCTAGGGTTGTGAAAGCAGCAATCTACCTCATGCATTCCATGGACTCCTTTGGCTGTGGGGACGAGCGACGCCTCTAATTGGTGGAGCACAGCCGCAATAATTTGCTTGCCCGTCTTGTCCTCACAATTTTTGTTGCTATTCCCATCGAAGTCGTTGCTGTCACTTCGTGTTATTTGTGGTAACAGAAGGTGAAGTATAACAATTAATTCCCTCAGCGGGAGCGGGGCAAGTAACTGTCTTGCTGTGTCATTTAACCAGTCTAAGCTTTTATTGGGGCCCAGTCTTATTTCGAAGCTCTGCAATATCTTCATTTTCANAGTGGTCTGAACAGTTCATTCTCCAAGCTGAGCTCTCTGGCTTCTTTGATTCCTCCGCCAATGTCGACATCCAAGAGGTAGGCATAATTATGATACGGTTCCTTCATCCAGGACGGTTTACCTGTGATGTAGGTCATCTGAAAGCGTTGGGTAAGTAGTTCCACCAGTGGGGTATGCTTTAACTGGCACAGGGTATCTTCCTCCAAGTGGATTAGCCTTACTTCATGTATGGGTCCACGTGTACCAGGTTTGTCCGGTTTATCAGTCATGATACTCATATGCAAGAGCAGGGGAATTAAGGCTGGATGCATGGCAATGGCTGCTATGCGTAGCTTAACTTGGAATGGCAGCCTGGATGCGACGATTCCTAGACAAGCACCTGCATAGCTGCCTGCTGANTGGATGCATGGCAATGGCTGCTATGCGTAGCTTAACTTGGAATGGCAGCCTGGATGCGACGATTCCTAGACAAGCACCTGCATAGCTGCCTGCTGAGAAACCTCGAATGTGGATCGGCTGCAATGTAAAGTCTTGGCTGATTTCCTGATTTCCCACTGGCCAGGGTACATAGTATGCAGCATGAGCTTAACGGCTTCTGGATGTAACCCAATCAGTTGCCAGAAACAACCAGCAAGATACGCTGGGTGTGGTTCCGCCCTATGCGCTGGCAGCCTCCTCGCCGCCCTAACAGTGAGCAGTGCTCTGTAATATAGGACATCTGGGGAAATCCCGCAGACAGCAGACCATATCTTTCCGGCTCCCTGCGTATGCAGTATAAGTTGGGTGATCTCGTGTAGTCCACTCGTTCTTCCCAATCCAGTGCGGAGTTCCTCAGCTGTCTGCTGGTCTACCGGAGCGAGAGTAGAGCCATATACTATTGTGTTATCGACCTTTTTCCCTGATAGTGTGAGGTGCGGGGCTTGTTCTAGTTCTAATGCCGCTCCGCCTAGACCCAAGCAGTCCACAATAATCGCCTGCAATTCTTGCTCTGGGGCTTTCGTCCAACCTTTATTGATCTCCGTTAAGGTTCTGATTAGGGTGAGCGCCTCCGAGCACCCTCCCATATACAGATAGCCTTCTTGGAGGATTTGGTCGAGCGTTACATTGTGTTGAACCACTCGGTGAAGCGGCCCGAGGGCTTCATTACCCGGGTTATACTGGTCATTACTTAAGTGTAGAAAGGGTAGTGATCCTGATGCCCGTGCTTCACTATCCCGGACGTCTCGTGGCAGCTGGTCTCTTGCCCTGGATGGTAAATGGGTGGAGTCAATAGCATGGTCTGAATCTTCTTCATCCCCTGACATTGAGCTAGGCGTTATGGAGATGTTCCTTTTACTGCGACTAGGGTCGGTGGGTCCTTCACTTTGCTCACCCGCCGTTTCCATTTGCGTGTCCTGCACTACAGGTGGTGGCACGTTGACCAGTCCCTCAATGCAGAACATTGGAGAGTCAGGAAAAAGGCCCTTTTGCGGGNTTGCGTGTCCTGCACTACAGGTGGTGGCACGTTGACCAGTCCCTCAATGCAGAACATTGGAGAGTCAGGAAAAAGGCCCTTTTGCGGGTCTATCTTCATCCATCTTAGTAGTAGTGCAGCTCTAAGCTCAGACGGGATTCCTTTCCTGGTTGCTACACCAGTCCACTGCATCCCTCCGATAGGACACCAAGTTTTGCTTTGCCAGGCTGCAGGTCTATTTTCTACTCCTAAAATACACGCTAGGAGGGGCTGCCAACCTTCTCTTGCCAACTTTGATAGGACAGTAGGTGCCTCTAATTTGGTTCCACCAAAGCTGTGATATATGGCTGGTCTAAGGTGAGTCTCGCAGAATTTATGAGCTTGAAATAACTGTGCCCCAGGAAGCGATTTCGCTACCATTGTCCCTTCCATCGAGGTAAGCAGGGCCAGCGCAGCTTGTTCAAAAGTTCCTCTGGCCCATCGATTGAAGGGTGGTTGCCTAGTGCGTCCCTGCGCATCTAGGTTGTCATTGGAGGCGGTCCTTGGCCACGGTTGTCCTGGGAGCCAGTTATCTGGGATCGGCCAGTACGCCTTAATAGCAAATTCTCCATAAATTGCCCAGATGGATAGCAGGTCCAGGTTTGTGTCTGCACGGACTCCTAAAAACGGAGTGAGCAATAGTCCACTCTTAATGGCCGTGGTTGGGTTATCAGGATATGTAGAACCTTTCAGTAGGTTTTCTCTTTTCTTTTTGAGGCTTTGTACGATATCATTTGATGATAAATCGTGTATACAGGGACCTTGTGAGGGCATATTTCCTGGCTGCATGTCGCTGACCCCCACGACAAACCCTGCATTGTACTCATGGAACTCCTCTGTGACCAATGTGACCAAGAGTACGCTGGTTCTCTTATTTTTGGTCGTATCTCTGAAAGCAGGGAGAAATGTCTCATGTTGCTCCTGAGTCGTTTGTCTCATGTTGCTCCTGAGTCGTTTCCATGCTTGCTGGTCGTCCCTGCAAGCTTTGCAAGGTGGGCTGCATATCCGCAATCCTAACCAGTTCTGCAATTTCGTATAGTGACACTGGCACACAGTCGTTATCCACCAGCACAAGGTGCGGGTACGGATACATATGTCTGGCCATCTCTAGGACAGAAACTCCTGTCCAGACGTAAGGTATGAGGTGGAGGCCGTTTTGCTCATTGGCTTCTATCCAGACGACATCAGTCTTCTCGCCTTCAGGCCCAATGAGGTTTCGTCTACTTTGCCACCACGGGGCGAAGGCTGGCCAATGCCGCACCTTATCGGGTGATCTACTGTCTACAATGATGTAGATTGTGTGCATCTTGGTGAATACAGCCTCCAAAGATTTCAGGGCTTCTGCTATTTGAGCTAGGCATGGGCCTTCTGGCGCTCTTGCATGCTTGTAACTATGTACTAGCTTGGTCCCGTGACAGGTAATGTCATCGTAAGCAGCTGATGGGAGCTTATGGTCCATGCCCATCGTAGCTGGTATTGGGTGTAGGGAGGAGAGGGCGGTTCGCAGCTCTGACTCAACAAAAGGGGCAAACTCTGGGTCCTCGTTGTCCCCATCCCAACGGTGACCATGTCTTGGTATGGGCCACACCATGGGTCTATTTGTCGGGAATTCTCTCCCTTCATCATCCGTTACAGTTTCTGATGAATCTGAAGAGACCACTGTCATTATCTCACTATCAGAAGCCATGGGTTCGTCCCCCATGTGAGTGGCAACCTCCGAGCAACCACTCAAGTGCTGACCGCCTCCGAGCAATCAGCACAGTACCCCCAGCCTTCCGGCTATAGGTACTTCGTTCGGGGAAGCTTCATGTGCATATGGATGGCTGAAGGAGTATTCAGATTGTCAAGTTTTGAGTGTGAAATGGCTTTTGAGATTAAATCAAAAACAACGCATTACAAGTAGTTCCCGGGCAAGCCGGGGTCGGAAGTTTCAAAAATTGAAACACCTATAGCTTATAGAACTGAACAGAGCCTGGGCCTATAGGATGCA
>BGPT01003008.1:42189-52434 GCA_003297045.1 Symbiodinium sp. clade C Y103
AGTCATAGTAGGGGACATCATCATGCTCCCAGTATTTCAACAGGTGATTCAAGTTAATGTCCTCGCTCTTGTTCGCTATTCGAGCCTTAATTGCATTCGCCTCCATGGCTCTTCCTACTTAGGTGTGAGATGTACTGCGAGAGTCGGCCAATACCAGGCAGCCTCCGAGCAACCTAGTGGGACCGTTCACAAAAAAACCGTCAATGGATTCTCAAACTTGCTACTTGGTTTATATGGTCGAGCTTTCATTATTTTACGTTTCATAAGTAAAATATGAGTTGTATGCGCAGCTGATATGCAAGAGCATATACAGATCTAGGATGGCAGCCAGAGAGTTTAGGCTGTTCCTTATACATCACAGGTCGCCTGAGCCGAAAGTTGAGACAGAAGCCCTGGTGTTCAGATACCTGCTGACATGCGCGGTTAACCAATGTTCTTGACTGTTGGCTTACCACCATTATAGATCGCAGTTGTCGCAATTTCTTCCTTTTCCCTCCGATAGCCTCTGCGCAGGGTTCACTCTTCAAAAAGCCAAGTAAAAAAGGGGCATTAGTGCCTTCTTCTAAAAATTCGTGCTCGATCAGGTTTGATTCTGGCCATTCGCTATCGGTACTCAGGATCCTCGGGATTGACTCTGTTCATTCAATTGCGCATTAAGGATTGCTTGGACTCTGTCTTTGATCTCCGCGAGGTCAGCTTTCACGTATTCAAGCTCCTGAGAGGTATCCGCCAGTTGCATGGCACTCTGTAGGTGGACCCAAATCCTACCCAGTGCCAAATTTGCAGGCATTG
Organism: Symbiodinium sp. clade C Y103; assembly: GCA_003297045.1. Taxonomy (NCBI): domain Eukaryota; class Dinophyceae; order Suessiales; family Symbiodiniaceae; genus Cladocopium; species Cladocopium sp. clade C. The sequence continues at coordinate 42,982 of BGPT01003008.1, forward strand.
AGTTCTTTCTATCTGCCACTGGGACTGATATCGATGTCACAGGGGAGGGAATAGACCTCCTTATCATAGTTGACATTTCTGAGTCAAAGTGGATCTGCTCATTGATGACGCCGATGCTAAGAGTATCTGCTTCATGATACGCCACATGCCAAGCCAGACGATTCGTCTCATTTGTATTGCCACCGCTAATTGTGGCTCCACTGGTGTGCACTAACACTGAGTGTTGCTGGAAAGGGTAATACTTAAAGCCAGTGCAGTGTAGGCTGACACGGTGCAGTATGGTGGGCATTGTTGATAGTCTTCCCCATCCGGGGGGAAGGTCTACTGCATAGAGCTCATTGTCAACTGCAAAAAAGTGCTTGCAATAGAGCTGTTCTAGTCCCTGCGCCGTTGGCCACACCAGCATGAACTCCAGCGTATAGTATGGCACATCCTTGTGGTAGCAGTACTTTACCAAGTGACTCATATTGATATCGCCATCCCTAAGGGCGTACACTGTAATCGCCTGCTCTGGATGGTCACTGGCTTCCTCTCCCGGTGGACGTATCAAAGCAGGCCTTTGTTCCATGGCTNCGCCATCCCTAAGGGCGTACACTGTAATCGCCTGCTCTGGATGGTCACTGGCTTCCTCTCCCGGTGGACGTATCAAAGCAGGCCTTTGTTCCATGGCTGCGAGGAGACCAGTTGGATGGCTCCGTCACACCGTTAATCCAGGCCGCCTCCGAGCAACCTGGAAAGAGATCAGGTGATCCTTGTAATAAATTATTGTATCTGTTGGTGATTAGTAGCCTATGTTCGTTTTGTTTTAGTTTGCGTCGATATTACCATAATGCCATTATGCATGGTTGGTATGCAGAAAACTTAACAGGTACTGTCATAATCTGGAGTCCTCAGAGCCAAAAGGAACAGTGAGCAAATGTGAAAGTGCGATGGAAAAGGCACACAACCAAGCAGGATGTGAGGCCGAGTGGCATTCTTCCTGTATGGTCTTCCTCAATTACATGAACTCTGCCACTATTGGAGGGAAACCAGGTCTTTGGATTTGTTTTTTCCGCCCGTGTCTGATGTGTTTTCTATAGCGGGCTTTTGTGACTAATGCCTTGCAATCGAACTGCATCCCTTGGGCTTTGTAAGCCATTCCGCCCGTTATTTCTCCAGGCCTACCTGTATCTGTACTAGTAACGCTTTAGCTACCTTTGCTGCTGGCCTCAGCTCATCAGGGAATTCTCCCTCCCTGTTGGGCGCATCTCGTGCATAAAGCATGTCGGTGAGGTGCGCAATCGCATTTGTAATCAGTTTGTGCTGTTGGGCTCTCTGCGTCGTCCATGCTCCTCCTTGGCGGGGTGCTTCTCGCGAGATGTCTATTGGAGTATCATCCATTGCCACCTCCTTTGCTATTTCTGACCGGCACAATAGCAGGGCTAGATGCGCAATTTTGGCAAAGTTGAAGGAGGGAGGTGTGGTACTCAAACTCGATGACTCTGCACTTGCGTGCATTAGTTCTTGAACTGTGCAGATCGCTTCAGTCAGCTTGTCATTCACTTCAGCAACTGCGGGCTTGTGCTGTGATGACGCACTTGCAGCTCCCTGCTGTTGTTGCATGGCTAGAGGACACGGCACTGTCTGCTTATATTTACTGGTTGACGTACATTCTGCAGGGGAGCTATGAAAGGCATACCTAAATTACACTATTCGGTGTAGTGTAACGGGGGATAACTGCATCAGTATAAAACACAACTTACCCTGAGCTATATGCACTTGGAGAGAAACGTGCCTTGTTTAAGAGTAAATGTACTAGGGTACAGGCTTGTGTGCTGCTGCCAGGCCAGTAGCTTCTATCTATTAGCAGTTAGTGTAATTAGTGTAGATAAAGAGTAATATATATTATTCACTCTGTACCCATGGATATTTTAATGATGTAGCCTTGAGCCAACGTAGAATTCTGGCAAGTGCATGTCTGCCTTTGGTGGTATGAAAAGATTCTGACTCACTGTGAATTTGTGGGGTTCAAAGATGAGCAGTGATACTTTTTCGGGAAGATCTGCGATTATGCCAGTCGGCATCTTCAAGCATAATTGAGCTACTATGCTATCTCAACGGCTATGCCTCCTCCTTCGTGAATTTCAATGACAAAGGCTTCGGGCGCGACTTGTCGTTGATTCATTGCTTGGCTAATGGTCTCACTGGTCGCAAGGTTGTACTTGAGCTCTTTTTTGGAGGGATAGAAAGCTATGCGCAACGCAATGACCTCTGCTCGTGGTCGTTGGAGCAATTCTTGCGCAAACTCCACAATAAGTCCTGCTGTGCAGTTTAGTACCTCATCTTCTATAGCAAAAGAGAGGGTTTGGGCGCCAGCTGAGGTGCGGTACACAATCCATAACTGCTTGGCTTCTGACGGCACAGCGATGTCGCAGAGGATTGCCAACTCCTGCTCAATGACCCCTAGGTATCGCGGTTCACCAGATGGGGCCGAGGCCATGGGTGCAGTTTATTGTATTGTTAAACAGCAACGTTTTTGTCATGTAGGCTATAAGAGGGATTATCATGGTCCTCGCATATTACTGCTGGCTTTATGATGTCCAACCCCCCTAAGGGAAGGTAGTTGGTAATGCCAGTTGTGAGTCACAGGCAACCTCCGAGCAACCTGTGGATGAGACGTCTCTGTTACTACGATTATTTACGTGAAATTCTTGCATGACTGTACAGATTCTACCTGGTTTGAGCTGAGAAGGGCAGCCTAGCGGTAATGGCATATTATTATGTTCCCGGCGTAGCATGGCAGTATGTTCAACTCTGACTTCTAAACTCAGAATTTGAACAAATTTGAACAAAAGTTGCACATGCTCTTTTTCCTTTTTTCCTCATCACGGCAGACGTGATTATTCTCGTCGCCCTACACTGCTCTCACTATACCCATGTTTTGGGCTGTTGGTCAGGTTAATCTAGGCTATTGAGTGTCTCGCTGTTTTCGGGTTCCGCCAGGTTCAGTGTGGCAGACCTGGTGCTCGGCAACCAGTAACCTCGATCTCCTGGACAAGCGTGACGGCAGTGGATCGCTCTCGGTTCACTGTCATAAATGAAGTGCGCGAAACAAACAACCGCTGATTGACCGGTCTGTGCAGCCCGCTCTTCCTCATGTTTGCGAGGTTCTGACAGATAGTCAGACTGGACTAGCAACCATAGGACGATCAAGCCGGCCGGTGTCAGAATGGTGCATCTCTTTGCGGAGCACTTTAAAGGGGGCATCTTTTCCGCTTGTAGTGTTCTTCTGCACACCGGACAGACATGGATNCTTTGCGGAGCACTTTAAAGGGGGCATCTTTTCCGCTTGTAGTGTTCTTCTGCACACCGGACAGACATGGATTCTGCCTTGCTCTTCCACAGGACCATTGCATGCCACACAAACCTTCTGCTGCCGGGCAATCTGGTTGAGGATAAATTCTCTCATGCTTGCCGCCCAGATCGGCCAATGCGGGTGAGAGGAGAGACATCCTGGTTCCCTTGAGTCCAGTACGTTGTGGGCAAGACGCTGCAATTTAGCGCCATACTCATCATTTTGAGCCTCTTCGCTTCGACACTTGGCCAATTCCACTTGTAGTTCCAACAGTTTGATGGCTGCACTCAGGTGGTTTTTACTCTTCTCGATCTCCTCCGTGTCTTCAAGGAAGTACCCAAGAGGGGTTTCTTCTCGAAGGTCGAGTAGGACGGTGATGCTCATGAGAGTATCGTGAAGACTATCTAAGTGCGATTGCAAAAGTCTCCATCTATCCTGAGGGGTGTGTGGCGGGGTTGGCAGCCAACTTCTTTCTCCTGGGATGAGGATATCTGCCATAGGTAGATACTGGATATTTGCTGAATGTTGGAATGGCGAGGTTGAAGCGGGGTCGTTACGGAAGCAGCCTCCGAGCAACTTCCGATTTTGAGCATTGAGTGGCTGCGCTACCGGATTTCTACACCGAAGGCACTGCTTGATTTGAATGTGAGTTGAATGTGTCTGAAGGGTCGAAATGCAAGCAAGACAAAGAAGAGCAGCAAGGGTGGCTTAGGCTGGGCCCTTTTGCAACTGATTTCAGCTGATTTCAGATCCGCGGTGATCGCCGAGCAGTCCTCTGTTGCCTGACTAACTCTTGACTGTTCTAGGCAAGACTCCGCTTGAGTACTTTATTCGGTTCTTGGTGTTACTTATGCGGTATAACTGAGAGAGGACCCTCCTATTGATCTTGCCTTTTGCCGAGTCTGGCACTCATGTGCTGTCTAAAGCTCACCCAGCGCCTCATCAATCCCTGCCATGGTAAGTACCTCAAAGGTTCCTGGCGTTGACAGCATAGAGGGAAGCAATTTTTGAAGCATATCCAAANACCCAGCGCCTCATCAATCCCTGCCATGGTAAGTACCTCAAAGGTTCCTGGCGTTGACAGCATAGAGGGAAGCAATTTTTGAAGCATATCCAAATTTTGGATTAGTTTACTAATCTGATCATCCAATTCTCCTGGCATAGTGCGGTTGTACTTTTGACAAGTCTCATTACAGGTAGCCAGGAATGTTTTTACCTCTTCCATCAATTCCAATAGGTGTTTCCGCATTTCAAGGATTTCCTGGCGCTCCCGAACTCTTACGACGGTGTGGGTCTGCTGCGGTGTTCCCCACGTGCAGAGTGCATCCAGAGCATCTTCAGTTGCTCTCGGGCCATGCTTTCCTCTTTTTGGCAGGGAATTTTTAAACATGATTTGGTCCTACCTAATCAAAACCAGGCAACCTCCGAGCAACCTGGGTAAGTATTGATGTGGAAAACTTAATGCCTTTTGAGCCACATATAGCGTCAAACCGAGAAGGAATTCGCAATGCTGGAGTGCAACATCAGTGCAGTGCAATGAGCTCCAATGTAAGATGCTTCTTTACTGCAATACTACCACGGGTTTTGCTGCCGATCTTGCCCTGAACATCACACTAGCACTTTTTCTTTATTGGCGCACTCCTTGATAAAGAGCAATCTTTTGATAGGCTATGCATATTGGCTGCCTTGAGCTATGTTTGTGCTCCTCCAGGAGCAGATTCTGCCCGGGCTATGAAGAGGCGGCTGCGTTCAAGTATCGTCATCCTTGGTCTAGTAATGTCAATGACGTGTGTTCGAGAACGTGGTCGGTAGTCGAAAATTTTCTGCCACTTCTCTCCGCATCAGGTGCGGGAGATGAAGTTTGAGCACAATGGACTACCGTACTTCCCTGGTGTGCGACTCCGGACTCTTCTTTGGATTGCTCTGCGAACGGCTTTCTAAAACTTCAGATGGTTTTTGCGGATATTCCCTGCCTGAGGACTGCTTCATTTGAATCAAGAAGCAGGCACAAGTCAATTTCCAGGAGTTAACGTTTCTGCACTCCTTGTCTCGATCCTGTACTGAGCGCCGGGCTTTGTCATTTCAATTTTGAATTGTTCTGGTTCATCTGTGCCAGCGTGCGCCACTTCCGAGCAAAAAATCAACACCTGCTTTCCCCAACTCAAGGCGCAACACCACAAGAGCTTCTTTCACCTCACGGACTCCACGCTCTACTGAACCAACAGTATCATAGTTCTGGAGATCTGCTTTGTTGACGGTAAATTTTTTTTGCTCGAAGTAAGCGCACGCTGGCACAGGGCCTGTGTCACTGGTTAAGAGAATGAAACAAACAAAAGTCAAAATGAAACAACAAAGCCCGGCGCTCAGTGCAGGTTCGAGACGAAATAGACCCGGATGTGAATATGCAGACTCAACCTGGCTCAGACCCACCGGATCAAACTTGGAGTCAAGGTACAAAGGAAGACACCGCTCAAAGCCGATCGAAATCGACTCCATCCAGAAAATCAAAAAGGCAACATATAAAGTGAGCCAGGAGAGTCCCCCATTCAGCACATAAGTGCCAACCATCCCGCATCAAGGCGGGAGAGCATCAGAAAATTTTCCGTGTCCATTCAGGTCTCAAACCCATAGGCCGATCTACACAGATATCCAGATCAGTAACCCCAATCGGTGAGAGCCAAGGAGCAGAGTCGTTTGAAAATTGTAAGATCATCGTCTGATCGGCTCAAGAGGGGACAAAACAGTTCTATGAGTGCATTGTATCTCGGTTTTTCAGTCCCTGTATCTTGAAACACCAGCTCGTCTCAATGTCGTTCCGAGCTCATCGGACGCATCAGACCTGAAGTCAATCGGCTTAGAGTGCAAGAATCTGTCTCACATGCTGTCCTGTGGTGTCAACATTCTCGCTCACAGCGCAGACACCCAGCAAACCACTAAAACAGTGCCGAAACAACAAAAACGTGTACTGCACACCAACAGTTCCCAAAAATAGGAAGTCACCTGAACTTTAAGAGGCGTTCTCTCAGATCTCGCCTCGTTGCTTCCTGTGATGTATGATGTGGAGCGACGTTTGCAGCGCGACAAAGGCGCCCGTGATGCGTCGTAGCTTTGGAAAGCATTAGAGCCAAAGTCAATTCTGAGCGATTGCTGCAGGCCATGACCTTACACGGAGAATGCCGATGTGCGGGACTTGCTTCGGATCCACAGGTCGATCTGTCGTTGAAGCGCGCCTCGAAGAAGTTTTGCAGGCGACGTCCAACATTGTGGGGATGGAAGGACACCGGAGCCAGATCCGATTGCGAGGGCATGCCGCAGGGTGGCACTATGGGTCACGTCGAACCTGGCAGACGTGCGTTCGCCGTTGCTATTTGCAGCTGCACCTGCCAAGTGCTGCAGAGACGGTGGTGGAGGAATGTCGCATTTGTTTGGACTCGGACTTGGAGACGCCTGTGTTGTCGAACGCAGTAGCGATGCGACGCATCGTCGCGAAGAATCCTGATGCGTTGCTTTGCCCTCATGATGACATCTTCTTTGAGCAAGTAATACAAAGTGCCTTAGTTAGAGTTCTAGTTAAACTAGTTGTAACTAGTTGAGCAATAGTTGCAACTAGTTACAACTAACTATTGGCAATTAGTTCAAATAGTTTGAGNCAACTTTTTTGCAACTAGTTCGAGAATTAGTTGCAACTAGTTACAAACTAGTTGCAGAGTTCGTTGTAACTAGTTCTCAACTAGTTGCAGAATTAGTTGAAACTAGTTGTAACCCTCCAGGCCCAGAGTTGAAGAGTCAGTTGTAACTAGTTGTAACCCTAGCTCCGGACCAGAGTTGGAGAGTTAGTTGTAACTAGTTGTAACCCTGGCCTCGGGCCCAGAGTTAGAGAGTTGGTTGTAACAATTGTAACCCTGGCCCCGGGCCCAGGATCAGAAAGTTAGTTGCAGTAGTAGTAGTAGCAGTAGTAATAATAGTAAAATTTCCTGGCCCATTTGTTTTGTTCATAAAACAAATCGAAATAATAGTAGTAGTACTAGTAGTAGTAGTAGTAGTAGTAGCAGGAGTAGTAGTAGTAGTAGTAGTAGTAGTAATAGTAGTAGTAGTAGTAGTAGTAGTGGCAGCAGCAGTAGTAGTAGTAGTAGTGGTGGTGGTAGTAAAATTTCCTGGCCCATTTGTTTTGGTCATAAAACAAGTAGTAGTAATAATAATAATAGTAGTAGTAGTAGTATTTTTTTTTTGTAACTAGTTGTAACCCTGCTTCCGGGCCCAGGGTTAGAGAGTTGGTTGTAACTAGTTGTAACCTTGGCCTCGGGCCCAGGGTTAGAGANGTTGCTGGGTTCCCCCCCACCCCCCCCCGCCTGAGACCCCCATAGTTGTGGGTTAGGGTTGAACCCCAACCCCAACCCACCCCACCCGACCCAACCTCTCTTTGAGGAGGTCTTGGGAATTTTGCCACCGCTCAAGAAAGAAAGTTATCGCATTGGGTTGCCGGCCACTTTCGAAGATGGTGTTGCGAGTTCGCTGCAAGGAGGAATCTTTGTGGACGTGGCTTCTTTGAGTGGTCAGTTGGAGACACAAGGCCGTGGCTCGTTGCATCCTCACCCTCATCGTGTTGTTCGGTCACGACTTTTGGAATCCGTTGCGTGACGTCATGAAACGGATTCAAATGGGAGAGCTGGTCACAGAGCTGCAGTATCATTTCCTGAACCCTAGTACTGTGAATGTTATCTCTTAAATGAACACAGTGCCCAAATGTACGGCTCAAACACTGAAGGATGTTGGATGCTGTGTGCCGCTTGAGGTACGATTCGCAACTTGTTCTGGCTAACAGCTTGGCGTTGCTCAACAGCCTTTGGGATGTTTTACAGGTGTGTGTGTGATGTTTTTTTTGTATTAATGCCTTTTTTGACGTGGAAGTTTCCAGGAGTCAGAAAAGCCGTGAAGGGCAAGCGCGGTTGTCGCTTTGGCTGTTTTCACATCGATGGAAAGACGAAGGTCTGCTGTCGCAAAGGGTGGCCAGATGTGCCTCGGGCGTCTTTTTCCAGGTTGCAGCATGTCACCACCAAGCTGGAGCAGCTGGAAGAGTTCAAAAACGAGAATCCGCATGTTTTCCAAGCCCAGCGAGATCATCCTTTTGAAGGATGTCAAATCCAGTGGCACAAGTGGTCATGCGCTGCACTGTGGACGTGAAGTATCTTGGCCGTGCTTTTGCGGAGGACGACCTAGCCAGATTTTGCGATGGAACATTTGTTTCTGAGGATGAGTGTGCAGTGGCCGACGTTGTCTCGCGGTCTGCTGATGCATCGGAGCCTGTTGATGTCGTTTTGCCTTCAGATGTGTCTGCGCAGGGGGATGTTGACATGGAAGCAATGCAGGAGCGGGGGGGACAAGGCGAGGAGTTGGCGGGAACAGGCAAGAGACCAAGGACTACGGCGTCGAGCGCGGTGCTGACGGCGTCCGACAAGAAGATGGCGAACATGAAGAAGGCTTTGGTCCGTAGCTTTGGCTCAAGCTGTATCGGCTCAAACTCCTGTGAAGTAGCCAGTGAGATAAACTCTCTCACTGAAGCGAAAAAAAACAGGGGTAGGAGACTGTGGTAGGTCGTTAACGTTTTGTTGTGGTTGTGCGTTGTTTTTGAGTGGGTTTTTGTTGAAGTGAAAAATTCTGGGTTTTTTCGCTCTCTTTTCCCACCTCTCTCCTCACTCCACCTTTAGTTTTTTAAATAACTGACGAGCACCTTTAGAGTTTCTCTTGTGTGAACATTTAGTATAAGTGGCTCGGAGGCGGCTTATACTCATCTGTGGATCTTGTGAGAAGGTCCACATTTTATTTGTTCACTTGCGTAAGGCGAACCTCTCTCTGTGCGAACATTTCATATAAGTGGCTCGGAGGCGGCTTATATTTACTGAGGTACCTCAGGTTCTATCTCTGCGAATCTTGTATTAGCTGCACAAGTGCGGCTCATACTTACTGAGGTCAAGATCTGAGTCTCGTAAGCGAACCTGTATAAGTTGCACGGACGCGACTTGTACTTCATCACTCATCTCTGTTTTTCAGAATTACAAATATAACTGAGATGAAAGACCGAAAAAGTATTGTAGTTCAAAACACACAATTCCTTTACGATG
>BGPT01003009.1:3841-58487 GCA_003297045.1 Symbiodinium sp. clade C Y103
AGGCCACCACCGCCAGCTTGAGCTCTGTGATCGGCTCCATGTCCTTGACCCGAATCATCACCTCGTTCACCACCACCTTGAAGCCCATCCCCACCTCGGCTTCTTTGATCGCCATCACCATGATGTCCCCGGTCGTCACCTCCTTGGTGTCCAGAAACCCCATGGCCATCAGCAGGTAGTGCAGGCGGCAGGAACTCAGGTCTCTGCCCCTCCACCGGCACCACAGCTAGCGCCTCAGGCGCAGGTCCAGGAGCTGCCATAGGCGCAACAGCCTGACCAGCCCTCATAGCCTCAGCGGCATTGGCCAGCNCGGCACCACAGCTAGCGCCTCAGGCGCAGGTCCAGGAGCTGCCATAGGCGCAACAGCCTGACCAGCCCTCATAGCCTCAGCGGCATTGGCCAGCCATCTTTGCTGCTCAGGGGACAGCCCTGCAACCACCAAGCCAGAACCAGCGGCCTCAGTGGCCCTGACTGACTTCACCACAGCCGTCGGGGCTTCCTCCTTGTTGAGGTCCTCGATCAGCTCATCCAGCATTTGGNCACCACAGCCGTCGGGGCTTCCTCCTTGTTGAGGTCCTCGATCAGCTCATCCAGCATTTGGTCTGCCGTTTTGTCGGCTTGGGCCACAGCCGCAGAAGTTCCCTGCGAAGCCCCATCACCAGCCACAGGCATTGATTGCGAGATCCCACCACCACCTGCCACCGGCATTGATTGCGAGACCACACCACCACCTGCCACCTGCGCTGATTGCTTGGCTCCCATGTCCTCCCCAGCTGCACCTTCACGTCGTCNTAGGTTGGGCGTTCGGATGAGCTTCTGTGCGTGTCATCCTTGCTGAAAATGGGGTCATGCCAATTGCATGTGAAAGTGCTCCATCGCATTATATATATAGATACATTGTGTAGGCGGAATGTCGGGTGCATCCCAACTACATCCAGCCATGCCCCAGCATCTCCAGCTATTCTCCAGTTACCACATGGATCCACAGAGTATCTCAATCCTCTGCAATGATCCCCGAATCTCCAGAACCGCCTGCGGTGGGGTGCCAGCTTTGGGAAGTTTCTCCCTGAGCGGCGACAAGATGTCATCCATGGCGCCCTGTTCGTAGAACACGTCCAGGCCTTTGCACGTGGCGAACCTGCCTTGGTGCTCCTACTTTCCAATAGGTACCCATTAAAATACTTTTGGAATGTCATAAAGTCAACCAATGACTGACGTGGGTCACCACGATTACCAACACCCTTGAATGTCTACACAACCTGTGCACCACCGCTTGTCTACCTTCCTTGGCAACTGCAAAATCCATGGAATACCCCACATACCTGCGCTGGCGAACCAGGTTTCCCTGCGCTTGTCCTGCTCCTTGCCTTCCAAGGTAGCTGGGTCCAAGACGGATCCTCAGTGATGGCGTCTTTGTCTGACCCGGAGGTTTCAATCCTTCTTCCGGTGATAAATAACGAAAAATAATTAGGCATGTGCACACCCCAAACTGCAAGAATTCGGATCTGGGCTGCTGGCGAAGGATCTCAGCGATCTGCCCTTGCACCCCCTGGCAGAGATGCTCCAGAAGTGCTATGACTCGGGGTGCTTAACTCCCCATACTCGATATTATCATATACTATACCAACATGCCAACATGTGCGTATGATTAATATGATATGTGATATATGTACATACGTGTGCTTAAAGAGCTGTGGCTATTGTTTGTTCACTCACTGTGTTGTTCACTCACTGTGTCTGTGTGTCGAATATAATTCATTTATGCCTTTGTTGGTTTATCGCTTCATCTAGTTATCTATGTATCTATTCATCCATTGTCTATTTAGCTATTTGTCTAGCCATGTAATGTATCTAATCGTAGAATTGTTGACAGATACAGGCTGGTACCCAAAACGAACGGTGTTCCCAATGTTCAACTATTTTGGCCATTCTGAAGAAGCTATATACTGTTGGCATCAATCAACCAATCCTTCATTGGTGTTGGTACCATTGGCCTATCAATCCGTTCTCTTCTGGCTCGGATTTCGCAATATTTCAAACCCATTGGCTTTCCGAAGGTCGTGAAGGGCCACATTCACGATCATAGCCGGTACTATAGTAACTATAGACTATAGTACTAAAAAGCCAACTCGGTGGGTAACCTGTCGCACAGCCGTCAACTGCCGCCGCCAGCACGAGGCGTTTTGCTTCGGCACTCGGCTTCAGCGAAGTTGAGCAGCGGAGTTCTGTTGCCGTTGCTCTACGGCACACAGCGGGTTCAAAGTTTCTGACCCGCCCGCAATCCACTCACTTTTACTCAACCATCCACGTCTTTGGGGCTGGGAATTTAGTACTTTCATGTACTTCCCTTCAGGGGCCGCAGAGATGGAAAGAGGCCAGGAGTCTCTAGGTCCATTTGGTCTCACCAGTTCGAAGGTTCTGAAGATAGAACTTTCCAGGATACTTGGAAGACTCACGGCGTTGCCAATCAGATTCTTCGTTCGCAGGCTTGGGCGGGCGGGTCCAAGTGGTTTCTTTCGTTCTGGTGTTGATGTAGTAGAACCTCAGCTTGAGGATGTTGCTGCATAAGCTTGCATCGGAAGTGCCAGGGAGCGGAAAAGCATGCAGGTCAGGGACAATTTCCATGAGATGATCAAGGGACCAATACATAAACCCAAACGATCCCAAACGGCTGCAGTTCTGCAGGGCCTGCTCTCCACGGCCCAAAAAGGGAGTAAACCCTCTCTCTCTCTGTCGCCACTCGAACTGTACAGTAACTATACTGTTCCAGCAACTGCACGACAAGCTGATTTCGTTCGATCAAATTTCTTCCAAGAAGCTTCCCATGTTGTGAAGATAGGTGCTGCTCCCAGCCCTCCGGTAGATCAGTTGCAGGGGGCCTCTGTCACTCGCAGATTGAATTCAGCGAACTGATCATCTCCTAGAACGATGGGCCTTACGCACAAATGAGGCCCCGGAATCCCAACTAACCCCTAGAATTCTCTTTTCCGAATGAATCCCTCGCTACCTTTGATTGCAGCTATGGGGAACCACTTTCGTAGGCCCCTCAAACTGTCTGGGCATGTGGCACTGTTGCAAAATGAGGATCATAACCCCCTTCTCTCGCCATTTTGATGGCGAACAAGATGATCAACATTGCTATCTCGAGGAATCTGATGGTGTACATAACGCAATGTTTGTGAGACAGCAATCATATAATATTCATATGATATCATCTGATCAAGATTTCTTGAGACACCTCCATGTCACACCCTTTGATCCACTGCCTCGTTGGCCGTGCCATGGCCCGCGCAGGCGACGCCTGCGGTGCCGCCTCCGCCCGCGGCGCCGCAGGCGCCGCCGTGGCGGGGGCCGCCCGGGGCGCCGAGGCGGGCACAGCGCAGGAGGGAGGCACTTCGGTCCGTTCACCCGTCAGAGTGTTGTAGTAGTACCTCAACGGATCTCAACAACTAGTGAATCTAGAGATATTGACGCAGGAAACTGAAATGAAGGGGCCCCATTTTGAATTCATGCAGCGCAGCGGCAAGACTCTCAAAGCCAAAATCTGGCTTTGATGCCATGCTCTGCTTACCGGCACAAACACACGCTGACAAGGTGAGATGATGATACTCGTCACACATTCAAAAATTACCATGCCTATGTGGAAGTTGACCTAGATTCCTTTATCTGAAAACGGCCATTCTTCGCGAATAAAAAAATTTCTTTCGCGAATCTCTCGTGAACCCCACGTTTATCTTTGGCGGGGGTCTCATGCTAAAATATTTCGCTAAATCTTCCACCCAACAAAAAGGTACTTTCGCGAACACAGAAAAACTTTCGCGGGGTCTCATGTTGGAACCCTGGCGGCCTTTGCAATGGACAGTCTTTACATGGACCTTTAGATCGACAATCATGTCTGAAATACTATGCCTATGTCCCTGCCGGATTTCAAATCAGATCGGTGGATGAAGCTGGGGGTTTGGAAATGTCAATCACATTGGATCGTAGCTAGTGGCAATGATGCCTTCCATCAGAAGTTCCTGAGAAACAAAACAACATCCAATTATATACATCCAGAATCTGCGGAATTGCTAAAGATAACTAATAATATGTATACACATAATTCGTTATTTCTGTACTAACACCTTAGACACCGAGATCAACAAGATCAACACAGTCTCTTCTGGAGTCGATGCAGTGGTCACCAAGGACAAATCAAATCTGGGATCTTGATCTAGTTGTTTCATGTTGTTTCTTTCCTTCGTTCCCAAACCACTGAAGCCACTATCCCCAGGAGTTCTTGTTAACACATGTTCAATCATGTTCATACATGTCATACCACTTGTTTCGGCTGGTTCTATGACCATGTTCTCACATGTCCCATATTTCGCAACCACATATATAACTCTTCCTGGTTTCTGACCAAAGCTGCCACTGCCCTGCAGTTGCTGACTCCAGCAGTTTCCAGGGCTCCTGGCGAAGAGGAGACGGGGCTCAAAACGGAAATGCTGGAATCAAATGGTTTTAGAATGTCATACTTAGAATGACTATCTGTCTGTCTGTTTATCTATCTATCTGACTATCTACTCTGATCCAATCTACTCTAGTCCAATCAGTTCTATATAATTAATCTGATCTGATCTGGTCTGAACATGTCTGAACTATCGTTATACTAAATATCTATCCATGTGACATGTGTATCCAATCTGTCAGCCACTGGACATGAATTTTGGCCCCGGGTATAGGTCTTCATTTCTGACGGCCTTCCTTATTGGAAAGTGGCGAACAATCCACGGGTTGTCCAATCTCGCTTGAGCATGCCATTGAAGTGCAATGACAATTGGTGGCCTTTGCCAACATTTGTGATCTAAAATCATTGATGTGGAAGTGGCAATCCACTGCTAGATTGGTGCAGTTTTCTTGGATCTGATAGCCCGCCCAGCGGCCTGCACACGGGGCGGTTTGATTTCATTCTCTCCTGTTGCAACAGGTACCGGCAGAAACACAAAGCTTGAGATGCCGCTCATGCTTGGGTGCATGAGTGAAGTATCCGCATATCTGTGTCGCAAGCCTGTCTCTCAACCCCTCTCTATGCAAAATCCAAGAACCCAAAGTCTCCATTTCCCGATATTTCAGTCAACATCTTAGGCCTAGAAACAAACACAATACATGTGGCACCACAGACCCATCACAAACTGGCCCGCCTGAAATCGGGTTGAAATAATAAAAATGGCCTGGTTTCGACCTGGACTCCACTCGTTGCCAGGGGATGCCCTGTTCCACCATGATTGCATCTCTAGGGGACACTGGAGCCCCGGCTGGGGCAGTCGCTGAAGCGTCCACATTGTCGAAGTGGTCGTTCAAGATGGGCACTCCCTGTGGTCTTCGAGTGCGTGTCTCGCCTGCCCAGGTGCTGTTTTGATGTGCCTTGCAGGTCAACTTTTATAATCAAAAGACGTCTGGGTCTGGTGTGGTCGTCATCTTCATCATCGTCGTCGTCGTCGTCGTCGTCGTCGTCATCATCATCATCATCATCATCATAATCATCATCAGTGCAGGCCATTCCAGCCCAGCCCTTCACCGCGCAGCACCTGAGTCGTGATTGTGGTAGTAGTACACTCCTTTGGCTGTCTTGGACTCCACCATCTCCCACACTGGTTTGGTCTCCTGGAAATCTGGTGGACGCTCCTGGCTGATGTCTCCAGTATCCGCATCCACGTAGTAAACCATCCCAGGACGGTTTGCGGACTCCAGTTTCTGCCACGACCTGCAAAAGTCTGCCCCAGGGACATCTGCCCGTTTGAGCATGATCGACCCGAGATTTGGTGAGCATGTCACTGCAAGCAACAATCAGCAGCTTCACCCCGACCCTACAAGAAAAACCAAAGGATTCAAATTCATCAACCCATGAGAATCGACAAGTATCCATAAGTATTGAAATATTCATGAAAATGCAACAATATCCAACAATATCCATAAGCAACAATAAATATCCAACAATATCCAACAATATCCAACAATATTCACTAGGATCAAAGTTTTCTATATGTCTTTCCATGCCCCAGACCGGGCTCTGCCTTGGCCGTCCTCGTTTCGGCTCCGGCGCTTGCGGCGCTTCCGGTTCCGGGGCTGAGCGTTTCTTGGAATTGGGGCTCTCCCTAGGTTTGAACCGCGCCTGGAGCAGATCAAAACCGTCCGAGATACCTAACTCATATGGCCATTCAATAGGGGGAATGATGATTCACCATGAAATTTTTGAAGTGGCCTACTTCTAGACAAAACCACTTCAAGACAGGACCTTTTGTGCTCGCCAGCCTGCTTTCGTTCCAAAATGTTCACAGGGGTGAAGCGTAATGAACAGGATATCTCAAAAATTGAGGTACCAATGGGACCACAAAATTCGGGATCAGTATGAAACTTTTCAAAACATCTATTTTCGGGGGTTGTTACAGTAATCCCCATCCCAAAGTTTAATCGGTTTTTTAAACTTTGAAAACTTGCAACCACCAGCCATATGACTTGACGAGTTCTCTGGCAAATTGTGTCAAGTCCAGAACATCTTCGAGGACGTCTTTTGTATGCTAGAGCTCCCACTATTCCATTCCAAACATCATAATCCCATCCCCCGTTCATATTCAACACCCCCATTCTATGGTCCCAGTCAAAGTTTCCTTATTTCATCCCTTACTCAATCAGGGTTTCTGGATGTTTCTGGTTCTCTGTTGGGGATGGGAGCGCCTGGAAGTCTTTGACCCTGTCCTTCTCAGGCAGTGGCTCCTCTGGTTCCTCCATCCACTCCACAGGAGCCGAATTTTTTGGAGGGGCCGCATCCTGGCACTGCCCAGCGGGTTCTATGTACATATGCATGTTATATGCATGTGTGCAAATGTACATACATATACTATGTCAGGGTGTGGGGAATATAGCCATACATATATATATTTATATAAATGTGTATCAATATAGTTAGTTGTAGTTATAGTTGGTTATTTAAAAAAGATGCTGATATGCTGTCGTGCCATGTGCTTTGTCATCTTTGTACAATACAAATCCCTCGGAAGGCATTGCTTGAACTTTTGCTATCCCACAATATCCCTCAACCATGAAACCCATGGTCCCCAACCATGAAACCCATGGTCCTCAGCCATGATAGCTTTCGGGGGCAGAACGTCGGTGTCCACCAGAATGGGTTCTTTATATGTCCTGGGAAACGCAGTGCAATTGCTCATTTGTTCGTACCTCAAGCCAATCAAAACATCCACAATGATATTTGATTGTGCGAAGATGTGGAAAATTGTATAAAAATGTATTGAACATTTTTGAACCATCATCAAACATGAAAACATGCTAATGCGAACAATTTGGGACCACTTGGACCGATTCACCCAGCGGAACATGCAATGCAACGCCCAAGGTGCCAAGGCACTTCAGTTTCACCGAGAAATTGGCTGCCACCCTGATTCGCTCCTTACCTTTCAGGCTGTACCTCCATTGTGAGCCTAGACCCTTGCCGGGAAGCCGCATTCTCCAGACAGGACTGTCGGGTGGCAAGCCCAGGGGCATTCGTGCGTTCTCCTCAGTTTTCAGACAACCTGTAGATTTCATGATTTCAGGTAAGTATGGAATCAGCTTTCAACAAGAAGTTCTGCCTAGCCTGATACGTCCTTCCCCACTAAAGAGAAGGACGAAACAAAAACAGCCGACAAGTCTGCAGTGGCACCACCCTCAGGATGTGGCTGTCCAAAGTCCCTTGCTACACTTGGTCCAGTACAGATCTCACTTTGGGGGCTTGGTGTACATTTGGCACCAGTCTGGAGACTCTTACGGAATGTTCAGCTCCACCTCTGCACCTTTGGCATGGCCAGCCACATTACAATAGCATAGTTTTCATGACTCGTGCTGCTCAGGTTCCAAACCTGCCACATTCTGCAAGTCTTCCTCGTTCAAGCCGAAGCCGCCTTGACTCAAAACCATGGGCCATGCCACAGGCTGGATGCCTTTTGATACTAGGTTCATGTTCTATGTGGGAAGCTCAATTGGCCATGAGGATGAAGGATGCTGCTGGTTTCAAACACATCTTCTGCGTCTGACCCAGTACAGCCCAGAGGGATTAGCACCCTTCAAACCCCATGGGCCTGTCTTGGCATCTTGCACCAAGGCAGCATGAAGGGACTTGATCTGTTCTTGGGTCGCCATATCTCCTTCTTCTTCAGTGGGAGGTCGGTCCCAAGACGGGCGACTCTTCCTTTGGTGCATGAGCAAACGGCTGGAAGTGCAGAAACATTCTGACCAGAACCATGTACATACGTGCGTATGTCTGTCTATGCATGCATGACTGTATGAAGGAAGGCACATACTATATGTTGATCCATTTGCTTACATAGTCATTCTATGTGCAAACAGTTCTACATGATGTATATATATATATATTATGTATATATATATATATGTGTATATATATATATATACGTTTATTTATGTATATGCATGATTGCATATCGGTCTATTTATAGAACTTGTAGTGTATAGATGTGCAAAATTGTGGAAGATTTCAATCCTCGTATCCTCTGTCGGGGGCGCCCTCCAAGCCATCGTTTCTTGACCTGCAAAACCAGCAAAATTCTGGTAGCAAAGAATTGCTCTACCCTTTGGTGTCCAAGCCCCTTTACTTTGGTGGAGCAAGCATCGTACCAACTAATGGTATTAAACATGGCTGGCCCGAAGTCCAGTTGAGCAATAACATCTGGCGAACCTTTAAACGTTAAGACCCACGAAGGGCTGGTTGTCCAACAAAGCATGAGGGGTTGAACAATAGACATGGCTGGCGGGTCCCAATCACATGTAGGGGAAAACCATGGAAAATCCAAGGTTCTCAATGGCCATTCGCCTCGCTTCCAGGAGGAGGGGATTTATGATCCAAATCAGGTGAATGGTGGGATCTGCCAAGTAGTCACGCCTCGTTTCCGTCAAGGATGGCCAAGGCGACTGGTGTGGGCGAGCTGAGGGGACAAAGGATAGGCAAATGATTTGGCTATTGCAGATGGTGAGATTGGATAGGCACCTTTGCCGTAATGAAGAGAGTACCAGCATCCACCAGCTCTTTCAAGACATTCCAAAAACTCTAAAGATGTAGCCGGGACACCAGCCATCTGGCAGCTTAGTTGATCGAAGCACCTTTGGCTTTCCTGGCCAACGCCAGACATGGAGCAGCTCAGTCTTACAGCTGCAGCTCCAGCAGCTGGGCCCCGCCTTGACAGTTTTTCTCAGTGGTGAGGAAACCGAAACCCGTGCACTGATTGGCTCTTTCAGACCGGTCAGGGTGGTTCAGGTTCATGCACTCGGGGCACACCCAAAACGCCTCAGTGAAATAGGTACCAATCCAAACCGCGGAATTCCCAAGCTGTTGCAAGAGAATACGGAGCGTCCAGGCAGAAACATGGAAAAACTATGCCACTAAACTGTTCACTAAATATGACAGGTAGCTTCATCTTCTTCTGGGGGCTTGTACTCAGTCATGATCCGATCAATGTGCTCCCGACTCAAAAGTAAGAGACGGTCCATAGCATCCAGGTGGATACCACGGCGAATTCCTGAGCTTCTATAGAAGGGCAGCAGAGCAACGGTCCTGTACAACTGTACAAGCAGAAAATCAAACATCCTCATGGCTGACATGGCAATCCCGTCCATCCGTCCATCCGTCCATCCGTCCATCCATCCGAGTTCTGGACACCGTTGATCAACACATGATCGAAACACGGGCTGTCGCACTTGGAGATCCCACCACGGCGTTGTTGGATATTTGCTGCAGGATTTCCCTAAAATTGCGGCGATCAGAATCACTTCATATCTTACTAACAAGTATGGATTCCTTCCGGGGCAGCAGCCTCCGCCCCCTCCCCCCTGCAAGAGCGGCCCCGGCCATCCCTGCTGTAAGGTTTCCCCATCTCATGACCTTCTTGCGAAACTCCCCGTCTTTGGGAAAGTCTGCCATGAGCTGCTGATCACCCAGAGCCCAGTACTGAGGACCTCACATGCCATGCAAATTGGTGTTTCAATCCAAGAAAAAATGTAAAGAGACCGTTGAAAACACCATGTTCTTCCAAGCAACCCTGGTACAAATCAGCCGTTGGGTCCAGCTTTTGCACCAACTCCATTTTCTTCTCCAAAATGTCTTGGAAAAGCGGGGGCAGGGGATTCTCAATGGAGATCCGCGCGAAGCGCCGCTGCTCCGGATTCTTGTAGGGTCCACACATGTCAAACCAGTCTTGCCGCACCTCGCAGAGGAAGTTCCGGGGACACCACTGACAATCCGCCATGGCTTGGTCACGGGGAAGGTAGCGATCGTCGCTGACCAATGGGTGACCCAGACTTTGCATGGTGATTCTCACCTGGCTCAGCAAAACTGGACACTAACTGAGCCTGCAAACATGTGAAATTACACAAGTTCTAGGGTTGCAGGGAAGCCTAAATTACCATTTGAGGAAGTCTTTTTCCAAACCCAGGTTCTTCAGGTTCCAAGATGAGTTGACCGTAGTTGAAGAAACAATCATAACCATAACCTCTCAAAACCGATGCATTCTGCATTCGTCAATTTTTGAGCTGCATGAAGAAATCCAAAGAAAACTAAGCCTCCCCAAATTGCACTAAGAATTCCTGCAAATATCTACCCTTTTTTTCCCCTTTCCCCGCTTGAGGTGTTCCACAGAAATACGGTCTTCCTTTGAGGTGCTCTTTGGCGTGTTCTTTGGGAAGAAATGCATCGAAAACACAACAACTGCCTAGAAAAGTGCAGGGAAATCAGAAAATAAGCGAGACAATCTACAGGATCAGCCCAGAACATGTTCAGTTTTTCTGCTTTTTTGGTTGTTTTTAGCGTTTGTGTTTTTTCCTCGTTATTTGTATGTTTGCTAGTGTGTCTTTGTCTTTCTTTTTTTTGTTTCTTTTGTTTTAGCCTTTTTTCAAGTCCGTGAGTCCCAAAGCTGACTTCAAAAAATCCGAGCTGAGACCACAGCAATCTAGAGGTTGACTACTGCAATCTTCCTGTGCAGGACAAATAATCCTGTTTTCAGGCTTCTTCCTGCTGAAGAGACTCTCAAAATAGAACGACTGTGAATGGGTTCCTGAGAAACAACAAACACAATTCAAAAGCGGCTATTCTTCGTACTTCTGAGTCACCTGGTGAGTAATACCACTCAAAATGTTCACATACACCAAGCTGTATTCCGACTGGTCGTCCTTCTTCTTGTAATAGGCGATCGGCTTCAAGAAGGTTTTAGCGAATCGAACGTTCCGTCTCCTCCACCAACCACTTCTGGACTTGGCAAAGAATGGATCATTGAGAGCATCATGCCTAGGCGTAGCTGCCACATACTGTCACTTCGGCAATATCTGGCAATGTTTGGCAGGGTACTAACCACTTTATATTACGTTTGTATACTAATGCAGGGCCATCCGCTGTGCTTGTTGACAAAGATCATCCCAAAAATGTAGAGATGGCTTCCGGGTCAACAATAATTATGGGATATTCTGGGTGCGTCAAAAGGGAAGGGGCGCCTCTAAAATCCAATGATTGATCTAAGATATTTGGGTGCCATCATTATGAGTATTATAATGGATAAATCTGTGAAAATGATGGATAATCGGGATAAATCAAACGTTCATCATCTTCAATGATGTCAGAGATGTTGAAAGTTGAAAGTGACACTTGGAGGTATGAAGACAAGAGCAAACGACAGCTATAGCGGCTATGGATAGCGCGATCGCACTGCGGGCCAGCTGCTTGACCATAATCTGCGTGCCTCACAGATGGGTAAATTGATGCACATGATGGGTAGACAAGGAGGTACAAGTAGATAAATGATGATAAGACTGACCAGCACAATCATGGGCATCCAGCAGCATCCATCCCTGCCTTCTGTTCCTCCCAATTCTGCATACTTGTTCGCCACTGATTGAAGGCGGTTCTCCACCTTGCCATGCACCAAGCACAGGTAAGCCTTGCAGGAATTCACATGCTGAGCGCCCGGATCCACTCAGTGACATCTGTGGGGTGAGACTCCACACGTAACCGACACATGTGGAAATGCAAACTCCAAAGAAACAACAGGAAACGCAAGAAAAATCAGGAGCAAGTCAATATACAAGGCCTAAGGCTGGCAAGCAGGCCTTTCAACTTCAACCACATCTTGCAATGACATCAGAGCCTCAATGCTTCCTACTACACAATCATGTAAACAAGTTGGCAACCTGCCAGAACCACATGTCAGTCCCACCTTCGAAAAGATGTGTTCCTTCAATTGCACCTGAAGCAATCAGAAAATACACAGTCAACAGCAAAGGAACTATCAGAACTAGGGACTTCCATTTAGCATGCTGAAAAGCAAAGAGGTCAACAATTCATTGCTGAAGTGGTCTTGTTCGTCTACATGCCGCTTTTGGATGCTGTTGCTTGAATGCTTCTTGGTTGAACCTTCGGAACCAGCCTGCAACATCCGCTGGGCACGCCATGTCTTAGCGGCGATGATTGGGCCGTCGGTTTCCAAATCCAAGCGCTGCACAAAGCCCCAGTCCTGCGCTGATCATGGCAAGGAATGGGCCGGAAATGAAAGCAGGTATGAATACCATAGTGTACCATAGTGTACCTAATTTTACGTATGAATGTATCTCTCTCTCTCTCTCTCTCCATCGCCATCTCGGGAGATCAGCCGGTGTCGCATTTATCAAAAATGCAATTTTAATCCATGTTCCATTGCAACGCCTGGTTTGCTGGAGGATGCCAATAGTGATGGTGCGATCAAAAACATGCATCAACATATCCTACTGGTTCAAACCAGCGGCAGATCATTCAAGCGCGCTTGGTTTGGAGTCTCACACCACACCACTGCGGGTGACCTTCACGGACACCAGCTGCCCGCTTGTCCTTCACAGGCCTGTGGTAGGGATCTTTTGTTGTTGGCACAATCCACTTGAGCCCCACAGTGAGGCCATGCCACTCTTGGAGAATCGAAGCCCTGTTTTCTTCCAGCATCTTCCTCTGTGCTTCTGCTAGTGAGCTCGTTTCACCTACCTCACGTCCAGAAGCTGGGTCTCCAGCAACTGGGGACCGAAGACTGGCAAGGTCCCTCCAACTTCGTCATCTGACGGGCTTGCTGAACCAAAAAGGCACACTCAAGACTTCAAGCTGTTTCGAGATTCTAGCCTAGCAAGTTGACCCAGCGCCTTATGATATATGGCAATGTCAGTACAGTAGCAAGAAGTTCATTTCATCCAAGTCACTAATTTGTACACGTTTGGCTCCCACCTGATGGGGTTGGCTCCCATCTGCCACAACCTTGGTGGTCAAAAATTCAGCACTGAAGTCAGCAAATTCTTGGTCCCTCCCAGGGCACCAGTCATTCAACCAAATGATCCTTTGGAAAAGCTTGGCTCAGCTTGGACAGCTGCCAAGTTCTTGATGTCGTTCTGCACCCTGTCCCTACCGCGTGCTTGTTGGCCAATCAGTTGTGCAGACATTGGGTCCTGATATCTTGGAATTGAATATTTCTCTTTCGGAACATTGCCAATTTCTGTTCGTCTTCGGCAACTCGTTGGTTCGGCCAAACAATGCGCCATCCAATGGTTCTTATATCTTACCAGTATATATCATCATCTTCTCGATTAAGATTCACATGTTTTGGCATTAGAGGCATCCCACACATCAGGCTTGTTGCCCATGGATCCCAAGGGATCCCAATCCCTAGGGATCCCAAAGATATGCAGGCTCCGGAGAAGCACAGCTTTCCCATGATTTCAACAAGGAGCGGGGGCTTGTAGATGACCCAAACCTCTTCTCGATCCAGCAAGTACCGTGGTGCCTTCTTTCCACCCTTCACCTGCAGCTGGATGCAGCTGGGATGGCAACATGCTACTGGTACCACCGGCCTGGGACAGGGTCTGCAACAGGTACAGTACATACTGGAAATGAATGTAGATGAATATCATTTTGACTGATAGCAAAGGAATATAGCAGCTTTGTCGCATCTTTTGGGGGTGATCTGAGTAAAAATGATTCACAAATGAAAAGCAGTACCAGAAGGCATTGCAGCCAAAAAGTGAACCCTTCGGTCTTCGTGTCTACCCATCTCCTTCTATCTATCTACGTACATTACGTACCTTTCGAATCCTTTCGATCAGTCTACCCCTGTTCTCAGATCGAATCCATGGTATCTATCTTATTCATCTGCCTGGAGAGGTATCCTAAATCCATCTCTGGATGGCATTATCGTGGGTATTTTCAGCCTCCTATATGAATGTGGAAGCTGGGATTCACTCTTTCATCATCTTTCATCTGCTTCATCTGCAGGTCCCAGTGGCAGCCAGCAAGGGATTCGTGCCAAAACGGCCATAGAGCTTGCTGTACTCAGCGGCGCAATGCTCACTGCACGCTTCGAGTTGCCACTCGCCTTTCCTGATCAAATTTGAGACACTGAAACGGGCTGAGGGCCCCACAGCTGGACATCGCAACCATTATGATTTCATATGATTTCTATCAGCATCCATGTCGACATGGCATCATCTCTCTGTATGCATATATATGTTTATGTGTATATATATATATACTCTATCATCATCACAATCCATCATGTATTATCACCCCATCGCCCCAAAAGTGGATGGGTTCAAGGCACACCAAAAAGAACCAAGGAGTTTTCAGTCATTTTTCTCTCTCCAGCATGCATGAGAAAAAGTCTACCAGCAGGCCATGGGGCAAGGCAGGATGGGCATGGTAGTGACCATGCAACCAGAGCAATCCCATCTCCCTATGAGAATCTTCAGCACGGAACCCGAAAATGAACACACCCAGTCCAGGGATGTCCAGGCTTTGGCGAGTATGTCATATTTTTGGGTGGGAGAGTCCCGCCATTTTCGGCATCGATGGCTCTACACCAAGCTTCACGCCCTCCACCAACTTGGCGCATTTGTCCATGAATTGCTTCTGGGCAATGGCCGCCTTCTCATTGATCTTCAGATCCATGGCTCCGATGGCCCGTTGGGCGTATGCGGGAAAAGGAGTGTATGCGCCGCGATAAACTCGCCGTCAAAGGGCCGAAGGATGCACAACTGTTTTTTTCTTGAGCTCATCTTTTTGTTGGAAAAGCTGTTGCCAAAAGAGAAAAATGACAGTGATGCAGAGCGACGCGTCTGACTCTTTTGATCGAGTAAATTAAGAAGTACACTCTGAACATAAAGGACTGCAGCAAAAATCACCTGCCAAAAAGTGATCAAATCCTCTGGTTGCAACCCGAAAAGGTTTGACTGGCTGACCCCTCCACGCCCTACTGCTTCATTCATCTTGTTCTGCCAGCAAGGTGCTATCTGGGTCAAGATTTCTCCGCTATTGAGGTGAAGTTGTAAAAATCTGAATCGTTTTTAGTTGGGGCAGCCATGTTATGCATTTGGAATCCCTCCGCCTGGTCCAACTCATGCACCATCATCTGGGTGAGGTCCTTCAGTACTCTCCGTCCATCCTGGCAGGTGGTCACTGGCCGACCCCAAAGTGAGAACCCCGAGGTCTGAATTTGGTGGTCTCATCATGTATCATCATAAGATATCAGAAGCACAAAAGCTCAAGAATGATCCAAACCCAAGTCTTTCATGAAGCTTAGCAGCCTTGGCCAACCCTTTGTACAGCGTACTCAGAGTGCTTTTGACCAAAAACACATGCTGAAGATAAGCTGGATCTGGGCCAAGTGCATCAGCCCCTGATCCAATGCTGGGCCTCGTTCTTCTCCTTGGTCAACCAATTCCGGAGATGTGCTGGGTGAAAGGTGGCCTGAAGATCAAGTGAGCCACAGAATGCCAGCCCAGCTGAAGCCACAGGTTGGACTACCATAAATCCCATGGTGAACATGAGCGGCAGCACCAAGAATTTCCCGAGATTCTGAACTTGTTTCAATATGTTTCAATCAGTCCAGGCTACTAAGGGGGGGCTGACATCTACAAAAAAAAGTGTACGAAGAGCCTTTGTGGAGGATTGAGCCACTTGACCCGCGAAAGGCCCCGTTCAATTCTGTCTGAGTTCCCCGCATGAAGCAGCAAGACCTGCTTTTGCAGTGGATGGTGTGACGGAGCAATTTGCACTGCAAGAAATTCCACATCCTCCCCTCTGCTCATTGATCTTGACATATTTTACACAGTTTCAATTATTTTGTTTAAGGAATAGAACCCCAAAGACACTGGAAACCTGGCACCCTGAGGTCCCAAGTGGCCCACCTCAACTGCATGGTGCTGTGCCGGGTGTTCCCACGGCTTGCGCACCCCCACCTGGAAGGAATTCCGATTTTAGGTCCACCCCTCAGAGGTGTGATGGCTGGAAATACGAAATGCCAACTTCGGATGAATAAATCCAAGTTGTGCTGCATAAACATGGCGCCCCCTCTACAGGGGTGATTGAATGTTGTTGATTCTTGATCCGGGATTGACACGACCCACATTGGATGGGTGCATCTCCATCCAAGGTGAAAATTGATGGATCAACACCTCGTTGTCGGCACTCTTGGCTGCATCGCCTGCGGCGAGAAACCGGGAAGAGTGAGCTTCAAAGGTTACATATATACCCCAGAACTGAAACATGGCTAGATTGGAAAGCAAAACTACCATAAAGCACGCAAAAGTGTATAACATTATCGTTTTAGCCCGTCCCCGCCAGAAGATGATCCCTTCTCGTTTATATCATTCTAGAAAACATTACATGCAAGTCACTTCCAGCATCCTTCGAAAGCACAAACTAGATTTATCTAACAAAGCACACTCTTTTCTGTGTCTTGCTGCCTCAAGATTGAGAAGCAAAAAAACGGCGCTAGCACGATCTGTGGTGACGCAACACCAGGCTTTTGAAACCTTTACCAGCTCTTCTAGTGTCGAGATGCAGCACTTCAACGCGAGCCTTGTTGCCAATCGCCAGTAAAATACACTGCAAGAGCATCAAACAGACCGGCATTTGCCATCTTGGTGTACAAAGCCTGGTGCGCATTGACCAATCGACCAACCATGACCAACCATACTCCAAGACGCAGACTCTGTGTTTGTTTGTATCGCCATCAGCGCAATTTTTTGAGGCGAATGGAGGTTCTGTCATCCAGGTGTGGGGATGCGGCACAAAGGTTCCATCATCGTCCCACATGGGATGGGCTTCATTGTCCCATGTGGGTGTTGGAGAAACAGGTGATTTTAGAAGTAAATCTAATAGTTCATCCCCTTTCAGGATACAGAATTTGGATGAATTTTGACCCATCCCTGCCGGCTTTGCCCGGGGCCATGCCCACCACCCACTCCTGGCGTTGTTCTGGAGCAATCTGCCTGGACAATCGGCAGGCCTGGCAGTCGGTGGCTGGGTCAACAGTCCATAGCTGTCACCATGTATCGCAACACATGTTGTAGGAACACATGGGGTAAGGTGACAAATTTCCCCAAGTTGGAGACTGAAAAACAATGATTGCGGGAGGCCAAAAATCGAAAAGAATTGGATTGGGTGTCTCAGTTTTTGACTCATGACATGGCCGCGCCCACCAGTTTTCCAGCCAACCGGCAGGAGGCACATCTTCTAGGAACAAGAGACTCTGCATATCCTGCAGCCGAATGATCAAAATCGATTCCATCTCTGACCCTCTGTGTGGCATGGGATGTCAAATCAAAAACGTATATATAGTCTAGTAATTCGATATCATTGTTTATACTATACATACTTATACACTAATTGCTCGCTGCAAACACCACGTTTGCCCCGGACGAATCCTGCATATCCTTTGACATGCTCAAATCCCTGCGTGGAACTAGCATTTTTCTTACTTTCCATAACAATTAACCCTAAAGTCCTAAAAACCCTAAAGCCCTAAAACCCCTAAAACCCCTAAAACCCCTAAAACCCTAAACCCTAACCTAAAGTCAAAATCGCTGCGTATAGCCACTTTTTTCACTGATCCTCTGGTGACAAGTATATGATATTGTTTGGGTGTGTTATGTGGGGGGCGAACGTGGGGTTTGCATGGTAATTGTTCAATGATTTTCGTCGCCGCGCCTGCTGTCGAACCTGATCCATCAGACGCGCGAGAAGTGCATCTGTCTTTTGAAGATGTTCCAGAATGGCCTCAGCGATTACATGACGCCGGGACGTCAACCGCATGTTTTGAAGTCGATATGAGCATGTGAGATCGATTGAGATATCCGAGGCACGAAAAAAGAGCAGTAAATAGACCGCCTGAAGCCTACACGTCACGGACATCCACAGAGCAATACTTCAAAAATATATATCATGCAGGGCCTTGCACAAAGGACGTCCAAAGCAAAATGATGATGATTTCGGGATTCCGACTTCTCCAGTCTCCAGCTGCATGACATGCTCAATGCTTCCAAACAATGCCCTAGATCCCCTCTCCACTCGTCTGAGATTTGTACAGCAAGATTTTTGTGGATCAACTGCTGGAGAGAAGCGAAGGCGCCCTCAGCGTCAGTACGTTGAGCCAGGGCTATGCTGCTTCGGGGCTAGGCGCCATACTGGCCATACCCCCACCGTTGCCACAGGTGTACCACTAGGGGACCGACATCATCGAGGGCCCGTGGCAGAACAATATCCTGCAGCTACATCGGTATCGCTGGCACACATGCGCCACAGACACGCACACACATGTATATAACTGTATATCAGTATATCTATCTGTCTCTCTCTCTCTCGCTCTCTCTCTCGCTCTCTCTCTCTCTCTCTCTCTCTCTCTCTCGCTCTCTCTCTCTCTCTCTCTCTCTGTGCACAAGACTTATTAAAGAAATTGAAATGATAAGAAATGTAAATAATACAGTAAATAAATCATTCAAGCTCATTATGCGATAGGCAGTGTCAACCCATCCGAACAAATTGGAAGTATCAGATATCATTCGGGGGTCATCCATGGTCATGCCAAATAGGGATCAGGTTGAAAAAGAAGACATTGCTGAAAGTTGAAACTACCCCAGTACAAATATTACCAACCATCACTAGTGCTGTCCTTAAGATACTGCAGCCGATAATTCAAGTGGATCCGCTTCAGCGTCTCCACCTGGTGTGCAGGTCAAGGCTTGTCGACACGGATTTGGATAGCCTTTCCTCAAATGACTGTTCACTGGGACACGGGCATCTTCAAAGCTAAGCACATCATTGAACTTGACTTTCTCTTTCATCACCTGCACTGAAGCTGCTGATGTGCTGCTAGTATGCTGCTGGTATGGTCACATCATTTGGGGTGAATTGATCACATCTGATAGCAGCGATGTGCGAGCATTCTTTGTAGGCGTTGAGATGGCGAACGGCTAGCAATCCTAGCCAAAACAAGCCAAGACCCTTATCATAGCGCATGATAGAAAAACCTCTAGTGAACATGACAGAACCAATCTTGCCACCCACTGCGTGCATATCTTTCACAGTGCCAACATCACTTTTGCCGCACTTTTCTGCGCGGATGGCGAGAAGGCAGGGTTGGTTCACCCCGCTGGGTTGAGCTGTCTATCTCCAAGGTCCGTACTGCGGAGGCCCTGGCCTCAAGGGAGGACAAGTCACTCAGTGAGTCTTGATGACCGTGGATCCTGTTCGTTCTTCAATGGTTTTCTGTCATGCCTTCAGGTAAAGATGAATGAAGTATGGGTTTCGGAGGTGCCTGCACATGTCCCTTCACAAGCTGACGTTTGCCAACTCTAACCACGGCCAAGGAACAAGTACTGAGCATAGCTTGGAACCTTACAGCGCAACAAAGAATGTGGCCGTGGACTGGACAAAGCTGGAGTTGTGCGATAGCCCAGAACGTGGACAATGTCTGCCGCCCCACCATGCCCAGGCACCCATTGCCAACCACCGGAAGGAACTGGAGCCTGCAGTAACAGTGGGATCATTTTTTTCCCGGCTCTGGCCCCACAAAACGGCATCAGTGGAACCGCCGTGGCCTGAGGAATGTTCCAGCTTGGAGCACCAAGGGCCTTGGCTGACATGAAACTCCCTGAATACCTCAACGCTTGAAAGATTTGAAAGGGGCCATACATCTTGGGCAACTGCTGACGATGTCATGAATGAATACATAGACAAATCATGACAAATCTTTAAAAACTTAAGTTCATCTTGGAAGAATCCGATTCTCAATTTGTGAACTGACTGTCTCTAGGAAATGTCTGTGCATTTGCAACCATGCAGCTTCTGCGGTCTGGAGCGGCTGCGCGGGCGGAGGCGCAAATGCAGTGCCCTGGCCGGTGGAAACGGAAGGAATCTTCAGGAATGTTGCAGTGGGGCATGGACTGCAGTGGAGACATGTTGAAAAGGCAAATCCTGACATGTTTGCATGCTCCTTCAATCCCACTGACAGTTTAGGGGTGACTCCTACTAGCCAGGCCAAGTGTCAAAATGCTGACGTCTTCGATGGCGTTCTTGCTTTTTCACATGGAGCACTGGCAATTTGAAGTCTCAGTCATCCTGAACACGTCCGCAAGTCTGAGACAGTTCTCGCAAAGCTGTCCACTCCGCTTCTTGGGAGCTGCGAGCTGCATCTTTGGGTTTCTTGAATCCAAAGCCCTCTGCTTTTGCCTCAGCCTTTTCTGCTTTCCGCAAAGCCTTCAGAGCCTTCTCTGCCGCCTTCCCAGCCTTTTTCCTGGCTTTCTTCTCCTCCTTTCGGGCCTCCTCCAATGCCCTGGTCTTATGCCGTTGAATGCGGCGCCGCAAACCAAGTGCTGCATCATTCTCTGCAATAAATTTGCACTCCACAACACCATAGTCTTGATCTTCTCCACTACCGGAGCTCACAGACATAATGCCAGTCTTCTCTTCGCACGAGCCGTCATCTCCTTTTTCAACATCTGCATGAATGGGTTGTTCCACTTCAGCTTCTTTGTGAGACTCGTTGTGGTCCTTGTCCTTCTTCCTCTTCTTCCGTTTCTTTGCCCTTTTCGTCGGCGTTTCATCTTCGCCTTCCTGCTCTTCGACTGTCCTGGGAGCTTCCACTTGGCTCCGTTGACCCTTGATGTCCTTCTCAAGCTCGGGCTGTCTGGGCTTCTCAGCTTCGTGAGCTTCTCCGGCTTCTCCTTTTCTTTTCTTCTTTCCTCTCCTTCGCTTTTTGGATGCCTTGGCTTTGACCCCACCTGCCTCGGGGGAATCAAGCTCTGTCTGGATGGGTTGATCCAACAATCGCCAGTCCCTAAGCTCAGAGGAATGCTCTGACACGGACTGGTCTGACTGGTCTGATGCCAAGTCTCGGCTGTGCACCTTTGGAGGTGGCTTGAGTATAACGCGTGGCTTTCTCAGAGGCGCATCTTCAAAATGCTCACCAACCTCAGCAAAGATATTCGGCGACCGCTCTTCAGTCGCATCATCTTGAGGCACAAAGCTGGGGCGTCTACCCGATCTGTCACCATCGCTGGAAGCTGAGACAGCTAGCTTTTCCTGCTTGTCTTTCAAAGTCTGCTTCAGTTCTTCAAGCCTTCTTGGAAGAGTGCTGGAAGATGCCTCACTGACAATGCTGGCCTGTGCTATCCCTGCGGCATCAGTGCCTTTTGCCAAGCTGGAAGGCTCCCCTCTTGGTAGATTGGCTGCACTTTCTGCACTAGCTTTGAAAGAAAGGGAAGCCTCCACCTGTTTCCGCTTTGCAGCTGCCCTGTCTGCCAGTAACTTCTCCGCAGAAGGTATGGGCTTTTCCTGTGTGTCCACCTTGGCCACTTTGGCTGGCGATTTTTGAGGCTCCGCAGTTCTCTCGGTGGTTTTGGTGGAAACGGAAGCCTCCACCTCTTTTCGCTTTGCAGTTGCCCTGTCTTCCAGCAACTTCTCCGCAGACGGGATTGGTTTTTCCTGCTTGTCCACCTTGGTCACTTTTGCCGGTGGTTTTTGAGGCTCGGCAGTTGGTGCACTAGCTTTGGTGGAAACAGAAGCCTCCACCTCTTTAGCCTCCACCTCTTTCCGCTTTGCAGTTGCCCTGCTTTCCAACAACTTCTCTGCAGGCGGGATTGGTTTTTCCTGCTTGTCCACCTTGGTCGGTTTTGCTGGTGATTTTTGAGGCTCGGCAGTTGGTGCAATTGCTGGGGTTGAAGCAGAAGCCTCCATCTCTTTTCGCTTTGGAATTGCCCCATCTTCCAGCAGCTTCTCCGCAGCAAGGACGGGCTTTTCCTGCGTGTCAACCTCGGTCACTCTTGGTGGTGATTTTTGAGGCTCGGCAGTTTGTGCACTCGCTTTGGTGGAAACAGAAGCCTCCACCTCTTTCCGCTTTGCAGCTGCCGTATCTTCCAGCAACTTCTCTGCAGCAGGGGCAGGCTTCTCCTGTTCGTTCACTCTGGCTGCGGATTTTTGAAGCTCAGCATTTTTTGAAGCAAGAGAAGCTTCGACCTGTGTCCGCTTTGCAGCTGCCGTTTTTTCCGGCAACTTCTGTACAGCAGGCTCAGGATGGGAATGTTTGTCTTCTTTGGCTGGGGGCTGTGGCGGAGTCTGTGCATTTCCTGCAGCTACTATAGAGGCTGGCCCCGAGCGGAACCATCCAGTAACTGCAGCCCACAAACGGCCGAGCATTCTGCAGGACGTGTCAGTAGCGGTTGATCAGGCCATGGCTAAATGCCAAACCCACATGCCGCGGTCAAGCAAAAAGCGGGTAGTCTTTTGTGGACGTAGTTCAGTAGTTTGTCTAGAAACAGAAGGGGTCAAGGATCACTTTAGATAAAGTGTGACTAGAAGTCTTCAAATCAACTGGAATGCCTGCAGGGTCTATGCATATGTCCGTGCATGTCTATGCCATTTTCTAGAGCTTTGAGAGTTTCAAGGTTGCGAGCCGAAACTGGTAGTTCCGATTCTGGCGACCCGCGAAACGCAAAACAGCGATGCAAAGCTGTTTGCATCGGTGTTACACGACAGGCACTAGGGTCCCTCAATTTCGGGCTCGTGGTCAGGTATGCATTGGTCAACATCTACCCCAAAACTCAAAGCCATCCAAAAACCGTCCAGACCCCAGAGATGGTGCTCAATTCAGGTGTGCCAGTGTGCCAGAAATTTGCAGCGCCACCTCTGCCTGCTGAATCTGCTGACGAAGCTGCAGGACTTCTTGGTGAATGCCCGCCTGCCAATGGTGAACGGTAGGCCCATGTTTTTCTTTCAAACTTCCCCTTGGGGTGGCATGCAACCCGTGTCAGGCAATAAACCCAGGCGGTATCCCTAGCAGCACAGTTGGTTGGAAAATGTGGCAAAGCCGTGGCAAGGGGCGCGACTTGATTTTGAATCAATGCAATATGTGTTTGTTTGTGTGTGCAGTGTTTGTGCGCGTCGGGCCGAGAAGATGGAGAAGCCCACCTCAAATGCCTAGTTGAAGTTGTACTGAAAACAAAGTCAAGCATTTGCGGAGCCTCCCGGAACCACCCCTGAACCCCGCACCAACTCCTGGAACTCGCCCGGACCAGAACCCACACCACAACTTCC
This sequence comes from Symbiodinium sp. clade C Y103, assembly GCA_003297045.1. Lineage (NCBI taxonomy): Eukaryota > Dinophyceae > Suessiales > Symbiodiniaceae > Cladocopium > Cladocopium sp. clade C. Next base: position 27,258 of record BGPT01003009.1, read on the forward strand.
CGCAACCTCCCAGAACCTCCCAGAACCAGTCCGGAACCTCCCAGAACCAGTCCGGAACCCACACAGAACCCTCACCGGAATCTCCCGAAACTGCCCGGAACCTTCCGGAACCTGCCCGCAACCCGCACTGGAAGCTGCACCGAACCTTATCTGGGCTGAGACTTCTAAGGCAACACTATTGGGAAAAAAATGTGATTAGTTACTGTTTGCCACTATACCGATACCTTTTTCCCCGCAGAGGATCAATTTTCAGTTTGGACTCCGGCGTTGCCCTGTGCGTGGAAGTCGCAAGACCATGCAGGGGCGTCACCTACGTCCAAAGAATAGCCTTAAAGATTTCCACGTGTAAGAAAAAGCCTGACTTTTGCGGTTTCTCCAGTCCATTCATTTCATCTTTGACTTTATGCTCCGAAATTTGGACAAAGCCAAACGAAATCAATTATAGCATACATCAGGGAAAGATTTGCTGGGCAATTTTGCGATGAACCCGATCCCTGGCCTCTTGGGCTTCTAGCCTCAGCTCTGCCTGTCTCAGCCCCAGCAGCGACAGTGGCGCGCTGGCTGGCTGTGGCGGCTGTGGTGCGCTGGCTGGCTGTTGGGGTGGCGGTGGCCTGGCCAGAATTGGCTTTGAAAACAAGGCAATTTGGAAGTTCGAATGGTTCGTGAAACTATTTAAACTTTAGTATCATCTCCCCTTGAAAGCCAAGGCAGGTTATACCATGCTATACCCCAATTTCAGACAGACCCACTTGGATCTGCTGATTTGCCCAAAAATTGCCAAGCGCCTCAATAGTATTGCACTTCTCAGCAGGAAACTGGCTGTGACATGACCGTGCTCAAAACTCCACCAAGTCCCACACCAAATCTTAAATCTTTGAATGGACCATGAAATGGGTTTGTCTGAAATCAGGTTACCCCCACATGCCATGGATGATTGTCACTTCCCCATTCAAACGGCTTTACATTGGGGCATCCTCCAAATTTTTGGCAAAACTCGATGGCAAGGAAACCAGGCTTCGAAGTAGCCTGAGATGTGGAATCTGCAGCTCACTGCCCGACTTTGGGGGTAGCTGCTCCTGACATTCGTCATGGCTCAGGCGTGAGCCATGGTAGATTTGTCATGGTCCTTGTCATATGTGAGTGACACCGCTCTGCACAGTATACCAGCGACATACAGAATGATGGATTCTTACAATGAGATAACCAAACGCTTCATCAAAGAAGCTGTGGTACTCTCTCGATGCTTGTTGAATAACCTCAAAGCAACAGCCACACCTGAACTCGGTGGCAGGTAGCACCCATGAAAATTCGAAAATTCTCACATCATCTCTGCAGCTCATGACACATTGCACAGCCTTGCAGCTGGAATCCTTCCCAAGATTTGTTTTTAAAACTGACAGTTCTCCGGGTCTTCTCATGGAAAGCCAAACCCGGGGCCAACGGGTAAACTCCTCTGGGCAAGGGCAGCGCATGGGCTCCGATTCGTGGACATCCTCTGGTCACAGTGGCCATATGTCTTCATGTACGCATGTGAAAGCAACTCCCATGGAACCCAGCCAATGAATATATTCATCTGCATATATATATGAATTACATAGTTATATATCATATATGTTGTTGCTATTGTTTTGTCATGATCTTTATCCTTGTCATTATCATGATTCTTGTCACTATATCATCCTTAATTTGTGTTAAGCCTCCTTCTGGACAACAGGATCTTATTGACACCTTATCTTCTGTTGCTTCCGATCGTTTCGAATGCTGCACGGCGTGTCCTCGTTTCGAGCCTTCCGCTGCAAGGCGATTTGGCCGTCGTCGCCACGCAGCCGTTCCAGGTGCGGATGCCACGGTTGCTGCAGCCTGCAGCGTGGACACACCGTGGACACATCTCAAGCGCATTGCCATTGTACGGATGATATGGATGACTATTTGAATCATGAACCTATGACTATTTACAGACTGCATGTTCCTGATTTTACAAAATACATACAGTAGTAACTACAACTAAGATTGGACAAAGATGCAAGTTCAACAAGATGTAGGCCCTTGGAAGAATAAATGGACAAAAAGCCGATTGGTTTCCATTCATAGGCCCTTCAAGCGGAGTCACCGGCAATACTGGTACACAGCGATCTGCTTCTCACGCCTCAGGTTTGCTGAGAAAAAACTCCCAGCCGCACATGGTAGGAACAAGATCCACCAGCTGCATTGCCTGAGGCGGAGATGGCCCCGGGCCACAGGCCAAGTCACACATATGAGGGACCGAAGTTATTTGAGGTAAGGCAAAGCGAAAATTTGTTTTCCATTCTGTGAGCTCATTTGGATCACTGACCTGGTTTCTCCAGGCCGCGCATGGTTTTTATCCTGTCTGAGTCTTCAATTCTGACCGACTTTCTTTTCAGGCGGACCCACCTTGTTTTGAACTAATTCTGTTGAAAACTTAAAACGGAAAGTCTTCTACCCGAAGACTCTTGAACCAATGCAGAAATAAAAGCAGTGATCTTGGTCTCAAGATAGGGAAATCGCCCTCACGGTTTGTGGTGAGCATCCCAAAGAAGGTGCCACTAACATGATTAGCGTTGCAAGGACAGCAAGGCCGCAAACAGGAAAATGCAACCTCCGTGCAGAAAAGCAGTGATCATTTAAAATTTACCCCCAGTTGTCCGTCAGCAATCATCTTACGTACCCATTTTTTCAGGCTCCCTGCTAGTGTCCCGTTGCAACGAACCGTTTGCCAAGACACATCCCTCCCCTTTTTCGACGCGTTGCGTCCGAGCCGGAGGGGGCTACAGAAGTCCCAGCAAAATAGAGCAGTGCATGAAAGTTCCACGCACTCTATATATAAATCACGATGGTTACTGTGGGAGCATTGAACTGTGGTAGGTCTCTATATATAATATGATATAAATAAAGATGTATGTATATATATGTATGTATATATATTATAAATAAAATGTATATATATATAACTATGTATATATATATATAACTGTATATATATATATATAAGTGTATATATAACTATATATATGTATACATATGAACACATGAGAAAAAAAAAACGTGAAAATGAATACATGCATTGGAAAGGATTGTAGATCCCGTAGATCCCTTCAAAATTGTCCGAGAAATTCCATTGCAACAATACTACCTTTAGGTCTGTTTGCCATCAGGATAGATGGCTAGAATTTCCGAAGAAAATGAATCTGATACTTCGGCCACAGATCGTCCGATTTCTGACTGAAGGCCACCGGGCCCCACCTCGCGGTGAGGGATTCGCTTTTCGGGCGGAAGTGTGTCGTCGTTCTCGAGCATGCCTAGGACCTCACAAGTGGATCAGGTGGATCAGGTGGATCAGGTGGATCAGGTGGTCACCCTGCAGCCATTGCTGGAGAATCTGGGAGGGCGACATCCTCGTAGACATCTTCTGCCAAATAGCGCTCGGTCAAGGAGTGCGTTGACATCAGGAAAATGCCTGGGGGTTTCATTTTTGGCTCAAGGTTGGAATGATTTGACAACTTCAACAAGTATCGTACGGACATTACATGGGCAAGAGTAGATGCATTGATTTCGCTGACAAACAGAGACTTGCAGACTTGCAGTGATTTTAAGAAATGACTCGGCGTCATCTCAACTTACATGTGTGTGTGTGTGTGCAGTGGCCCCCAATATGCTGCATCTGCAATCGTTTTTGGGGAGTGAACGTAGTGAGGGGCCCGCAACTTATTGACCTTCAGTCCCTCGGTCATCAAAATAAGTCAACCGATAATCTGATAGTCGAAACCACATGTAACAAGTGTGAGAGCTAGGAAAACCCTTCTACTGCCTTTAGCATATGTATGGCTAATATGGCCAACAAAAAGTTGTCTTCAGCCCAACACATGGTGAATACATAATGAATGAGAAATAGAAGGAACATGAAGGAACCCTGGGTGGTGCTCGGGTGGTACCAGGGTCCTCCACATATATACTGACATTGAATTGATCTCCTCACGTGCCCAGTCACTCAGAGATCACATAGTTGAAAGCAAGTGATTTCGGCATGGGCCCCCTTAACCCTTCCAGAAAAGACATGAAGCTGCCTGACATTTTGAATTGTCTGTACCCACTTCTCTGGAAGGGACAAGTCTCTCTTTCAGCCGGATTCACATCATGACCGAGGTGCGCTTGACGATTTGGAAGATAGTGCTCAAGTCCTTTTGGCTGTTCAAATCCTGGCAATACCACAGCGGCGGACAAGGAATCCCTACTAGCTGCGAAGATTGGATCGAAAGTCGTGTATAGCTCTCTGTAGCTCCAAAGACTTTGGGTAAATCTGCAGATCGCTACCACACACTTTTTAATGGCTCACAAGGTTGCTTCAGTACTCGCCTCGGACAGGTGCTTTGACCAGGCACAGCGGCTGACCCCAAGGAAGTTGAAAGATTCAGAGTGGAGAGCTGTGCTCAATGAATGCTGAAGGGCCCTGTGGTGACAGAAAAAACTCCAGCGGGTTCAGCCAAAAAACAAGTGAAAACTAACAAATCTGTGAATCTATTGGCTAGAACAGCGCGAACTTGTGCAGCACAATCTTTTGCACTGCAAGCTCCTACGGTGTAACATCAAGTGTAAGTATCTGCGACTGATTCAGCAGTCTCATCAATGGTCAAGTCTCTTCAATCAACAGTCTCACCAGTGGTCTCACCAGCATCAACAGTCTCGCCACTGGTCAGGTCGCCTGCATCAACGGTCTCATCACCGGTCAAGTCTCCTCCATCAATGGTCTCACCAGCATCAAGAGTCTCGCCGCTGGTCAGGTCACCTGCATCAACAGTCTCACCAGCATCAACCGTCTCATCACCAGTCAAGTCTCCTCCATCAATGGTCTCACCAGCATCAAGAGTCTCGCCGCTGGTCAGGTCGCCTGCATCAACGGTCTCACCAGCATCAACCGTCTCATCACCGGTCAAGTCTCCTCCATCAATGGTCTCACCAGCATCAACAGTCTCGCCACTGGTCAGGTCGCCTGCATCAACAGTCTCACCAGCATCAACCGTCTCATCACCGGTCAAGTCTCCTCCATCGATGGTCTCACCAGCATCAAGAGTCTCGCCGCTGGTCAGGTCGCCTGCATCAACAGTCTCACCAGCATCAACCGTCTCATCACCGGTCAAGTCTCCTCCATCAATGGTCTCACCAGCATCAACAGTCTCGCCACCGGTCAGGTCGCCTGCATCAACGGTCTCATCACCAGTCAAGTCTCCTCCATCAATGGTCTCACCAGCATCAACAGTCTCGCCACTGGTCAGGTCGCCTGCATCAACGCTCTCATCACCGGTCAAGTCTCCTCCATCAATGGTCTCACCAGCATCAACAGTCTCGCCACTGGTCAGATCGCCTGCATCAACAGTCTCATCACCGGTCAAGTCTCCTCCATCAATTGTCTCACCATCGTCAATGTCACCAAAATCAACTGGTGCAGGGCCCTTGCCATCCAAGTAGTCGCTTCCATCTACCTCACCAAAGTCAACCGGTGCAGGGCCCTTGCCATCCAAGTAGTCGCTTCCGTCTACCTCACCAAAGTCAACTGGTGCAGGGCCCTTGCCATCCAAGTAGTCGCTTCCGTCTACCTCACCAAAGTCAACCGGTGCAGGGCCCTTGCCATTCAAGTAGTCACTTCCGTCAGCATCGCTCCAAGAGTGAAAATGACCACCTGCGCCCCAATATCCATCAGCAGAGCCTGAGTGAATGGCATCACCCCAGTGTGCATCACGGAAGTGTGAGACACTGCTGCCATAGTGTGGTCCATAATGATGGACATGGATCACATGGGTGCCATGACCGTGGTCTCCGGAGTAGTCGCCACCGGTGTAGTCTCCACCTGAGTAGTATCCACCACTGTAGTCTCCAGTGTGCCCCGAAGAGTGGTGTCCCCAGTAGTGGCTGCCCGAAAAGTGACCACCAGAAGAGTGTCCACGGGAGCGCCAGTGGCTGCCCCAGTGCCCATGGGTGCCCCAGTGCCCATGGGTGCCCCAGTGCCCATGGGTGCCCCAGTGCCCAGAGCTAGAGCCACCAGCATTTCCTCAGTCGCAAACATTAAAACAATTTTCTTGCTCAGTTCTACTTGTACTGAAAACCCTCAACATTGACTCCACGATCTCTGTTTGTGCTGAGCTGACCAGGAAAGCAGAAGGAGGACCTTACATAACCTGATGGCTGGGCATGGAGGGGATAAAACATTTGGGTAGATTCCTATTGTTGCTGGTTTACATGCCACTTTTTTGCGAGTTTCCAATGGCGCACTGGTTCGCGCAGTCGTCCACGGGGAATGGGCCCTGCTCTGCAGGTCGGCAGGCCCCACCAGAGGCTTGGTAGGCCGCTTCCGAGCTTTGAAACTTGAGCTTGTGCAGGCAGTGGAAACCACCTGCGCCAGAATTGGAAGGAAAGAACATAGAGGAAACTGATACCAAAAAGCACATAGGAAACCCATCTATCTCATCTATCGACCGACAATGCCATTTTGCAGTTTGCATGTCCGCTTTCGGAGCCGTGCCAGACTCGCATTGCTCCCTCAACGCTTCACAAAGCTGTCGTGTGTATCAGCTTCGTATAAGTATAACGCAAAATGGATTCATATGATTATTATATATGATGAAATCCTATTCAAATCTTCACCCCTACATCCCTAAAACATCCTAAACCCATTTAAAACCGGCATCCCATTTTCCCGGCCCAAAAAAGGAACTTTTAAATTTTGAGCTTCCCACCTGCATTTCCTGGAGCCTCCCAGGAGGCCGGGCATTGGTGCATGGTGCCTGCAGAACAGGAGGGGAAGGAGTGAACGGAGTACATCTTCTGTGATGCCAGGACCTTGGTGTCACCCGTTCCTACTGGTGACTGGAACTTCAGGACGCACACTGTAGCCACTGCGGCCAGGACCAGGGAGCCATAGATTCCTGCTGCGGCTGCTACTCCAAGAAAAAAAAAGGACCCGATAACCCCACAAGTCAACTTCGTCCAAGAAGCAGGAAACAAATGTGAAAATGAGATGGCAAATGCAGGAAAAAGAAAGATTGTGTTCAAGAACTTGTGTGTGTGACAGTGCTGTGCGTGACAAAGTTAAAGAGTTGTGTGTGAAAGTGTTGTATGTGACAATGCTGTGTGTGTTTGTGTGAAAGGGTTGTGTGTGTGTGACAATGTTGTGTGTGAGAGTTGTGTGTGACAATGTTGTGTGTGAGAGAGCTGTATGTGAAAGCGGTGTGTGTGTGTGTGTGACCATGTTGTGTGTGTGTGAAAGAGTTGTGTGTGTGTGACAATGTTGTGTGTGAGAGTTGTGTGTGACAATGTTGCGAGTGAGAGAGTTGTGTGTGACAATGTTGTGTGTGTGTGAGAGTTGTGTGTGTGTGTGACAATGTTGTATTTGTGAGAGTTGTCTGGGAGAGTAGTGAGAGGAGGACGTGGGAGGAGGAGGAGGAGGAGGAGGAGAAGGAGGAAGCGCGGGTGCAAAGCAGAAAAACAAGAACCTCACACAAATGTTGTGGGGAACAAGAAGCCAATAAGCAAGTAGACTTCATCACTAGTTCCTGTTGGTTTGAGCTTGCCATCTGCTTCTGGGGACCTTCCTTTGATCGAAAACGCTTGGACCCAGCCTCGGAAGAGCCACTTGGAGGCTTTGGGCTCCTCGATTTGGGCCTCCACTTGAGCCTCCTCGTCCATGCGCGGACGAGGCAGAGCATGATAAGTGGCAGTTTCCCGGCAGGACATCATGAGGTCAGCGCTCTGGTTCGATGGCCCTTGAAGAGCTTGAGGCACTAGAGCTTCAAATAGCTGCAGAATGCATGTAATCCTGTGGAAGGCACATCCCCAATAATCGAGGGGATACCCGGATTAAATCCCGATATTTCGGCAAAAATCACACTCCTCATCCTTCTTCTTTCCCACCCCAAAAGTCATCACATGACTTCAGGGGGGCCTCTGCGCTATGGAAGGTCTCCCTGAGCTCTGCCAGGAATTCGGGTTCTGCAAGCTCACCCGCCACCTGCTCTCGCTGGCCTCAAGAAGCATCAAGGAATGAGAGATCACGCTGCCAAAAACTGGCATGTCAGCCTGCACAAAGAGGGGCTGTAACCCAACGGAGGTCAGTGACTTTATTTAGAGGGGATTAGTCACCATCTGTTTTCAATATTCTGCTACTCCGCCTCAAATCAATTACAATCCTTTCACCCAACAACATGATTCATCATGATTCATTGAATTAAATTGATACATTCTGGTATGTTCTGATGGCTCCTTTGATCCCTTGTATTGTTGGAGAAAGGCGGCATGACTCAAGGCTAAGCACCCATGCTGGGGTTCACCAGGGCAATGCGTCGCGCCAGGTCCTGGTGACATCCGCCTTTTGTTTTCAGGGCGGAAGCGGGCAGATACCATACGGTGCCCCCCTTGTGGCTCTCATGGGCCCTCCATCGGTTGAAGCAACCCTGGTCTTCGGAGGTTTGGCTCTTCGATCCCTGCGTCACCATTCTCATGGGGCCCGTCCTGGAGGTTGGTCAGCTTCGGAGCCGGCAGCACCCGCCTCATTTCCCATGGGAGATGGCCAGCTACTGTTGAAAATTCTTTGGGGTCATCAACTTGCAGTTGGTACCGGTTGGTTGATTGTAGAAGTTTGTGAGAGAGAGCGAGAGAGAGAGGAATTGAAGTTGGCATGGGACTTCCCAAAGATCCAAAAAAAAACAAATTACCTTTTCAAGAAATGCCAGCTGGACCCCAACAGGAAGTTCCTGTTTGGGGAAATCCAGCCCTTCAGCGTCTGCTCCAAGATCAAGGCTCAAAAAGTATCATCCAAGATCTGAAAAAGTATCAAGCATCCAATATCATCCAATTCTCAAGTACCAAGATCCTCAGACATTTACCAAGTACCAAGTCTCAGGTGCAAACCCAGGCTCGTGGCAAATATGACTGTAAATCGCTTGGGATCCTTCATCATCTTGAAAGCTCAGAGCCTCGGCGAGGACACCAACCCAGGCGGTCATCTTAATGCAGAGGGACATTCCAACATGCGCACGTATCGTTTACTGTCACAGTCTAACTACACATGAATATTGACATATGTGACATATCTATGTTTGTAATATATGTAATGTATAGATTATCATTATTATCTGATGCACAATGCACATACACTACAGCACACTTGAAGGTGCAAATGGTGGGTCTCCCACCTTGCCATGCGCAATATTCCTACTTCTCTCGCTACTGAAATCAACCGCCATGTGCGCCAGGCCGTGATGGCGGTGAGCGCCTGAGATTCCTGCCCAATCTTTCTGATCTTCCTGGTCTTCCCATACAATGATGGTTTTCCGTTCTCCTGGAACATTGGGCGACATGTTTGCTCTTTCGCAAGTGCTCTAGAATTGCGAGGAAATGCATAGCATCCGTTGAACCCATTGGGGGTTGGGATGCTGCAGCACCGGGACAAAGTCATGAAATCTGCAGCGTCGTAGCTATGTCAAGACATTCTATGATCATCTACGGTCCATGTTTGACATTGCTTGACTATGGCAATGGTCGGGTCAACAATTCCAATCTCCGGCCTTCCCCTTGGAGCTGGTAGACATCGGAGGCAAAGACCGGTCGGTCGTGAAGGATCTTCCCACCTTGCTGAGGGGCGCCCAAGGGATCTGATCAATTGACGTTACCATGGCCAGAATAGATTCCACATCCACGGAAGAACGTGGCCACCTGCAACAACAAAGCTACAAACCTACAAGATCCTACAAGCCTGCTGACTTTGCTGACTTTGCTTCACTGGGCTCCACACTCTCCTCATCCTTGAACTGCAGTCGTCGATTGGTGCCAGTGCCAATCACTGACCTGGCCAAAGCTTCAACGGACAAATCCTGCAAACAGGAAAGGGGAACAGCACTATATAAAGGGATTGGCATTCAACAAATGGTCATATGAAGTCATATAACGCATATGTATACAAAGGCTGTGTGCGTTTGTATCTATCATGTTAATATACACAGACGCATAAGTATATAGTATATACATAGATCATAGTAACACGTACCACATATATAATATAAAATGGCTTGAAGATACATTAGGATCATACCATGGTCATTCTGCCACTGCTGTTTTGCTGAATTTTCGTCTGCATCAGGCGCTATACTTTCGCAAAGGGCCCATACCCCGTTCCACGAGCAGTTCGGGACCAAGGGACGCATGCCCAATGCCGGCTTCTTGCCATGCCGAGTCTTCGCTCAGGATGTACAGCTTCCCTCGAAACCTAGTGATCCAGGAAGTTGGCAGTGATGTCGCAGCGAGAATTCATGATAATAACGGATAAGATCTATATATATATATATAATTTATTTATATATATAATTATATATATATATATATATATTATATAGCATATTTCGATACATTTAGAATACTATCCCAAATAAAGATCAATCTAGGCAAGATTACAATACCTCCTACAACATACGGTTTTTCTCAGCTGCTTTCAGCATCAAGAGACCTGCAAATGGCATCCCCAACTTGCTGTGTGAATCTGAGGTATGGCCAGGTGCTCCCAACTTGTTTTTTCGCTCTTCTTCCACATCCATGGATGTAAGCAGCTCCTTCAGCAAAACGAAAATTCAACAGAAGCCATGACTCAATGGATTGGTTGCGTTGGGAAAAACATAGTCGGAAACCATGTTTCTTACCAGTAGGGAGTTCCTGTCAATTGCCCCATCATCCAAGTCTAGGACCTATAGGAATGACAATCTTGACTATAAGATGCGGGGCTGTGCGAATGTCAATATTCACTAAAGAAGAACAAAAGAATGCGGAAATGAATGGCTTGTCACAAACAAAGACACTGCACTGGAATGACAACAAAAAATCGATGCATTGCAAATTGAAGGGATAATACGGTACGACACACACACACAGACACACACGCACACACACACACTTGCAGAAGCCGATCGCTGGCACCATGATTTTCCAGTGCCAAGCTCCAACAAAGAGGCCCAACCAAATTTCAGCTGGTCGCAGAATTGTACACATCAAACTCATCACAAAGCTCTAACCTCCAACCATCATACAGCAGCTCTTCCCCGCAAATGTCGCACACCATGGCACAATCTTTCTTGCTGACCTTGGGATGCCGACATCCACTGCGGCTGGGCGGCTGCACAGCTGCCTTTGGAGCTGTGGCAGTCAGGGTGGCAGTGGACTGAACTGTTCGAGTTCCCGGCCTCAAAGGAGCAAATTTCCGGCGACTCTGAGTGGCTTCCAGGCGGTCTAAACAAGACAGTTCTGGACACGCAGTGGAAGCCTGTGGCACAGCTGCCACAGCTTTTGAGGCCCTGGGCTTGGGTCCACGCCGCCGTGGAGCCGCAGGCAGTGCTGGTGGGTCAACCTCTGGTGGATTCTTTTCAGGTGGTTTGCAAGTCTTAGCATCTGCCGTTTGTGGCTCTGGGGCCGCAGCTGAAGTGGCAAATGATTGAGATGGGGCCACAGGTGGGGCTGCAGCTGGGGTCGCAGGTGCGGCCACAGGTGGGGCCACGGGTGCGGCCACGGGTGCAGTGACAGGTGGGGCCGCGGGTGCGGCCACAGGTGGGACCGAAGCCTCTGCCGCACAGTCCGAAGCCACGTCTGCCTTCAGTCTCTTTGCGCGTCGCCCTCTGTGTGCAGCAGATGCCTCATCTGCTTGTGAGCTGGAGGGTTTGCCCAGCTCTGCAGGTGCGGGAACAGTTCCCGTCGCAGCCTGCAAAAGTTGCAAGCTCAAGAGAAAAATCAATTAAGAGTGGGAGGTCATGGCAGGAATAGTGTAGAAATGTGTAGAATACTTACATGTCTTAAAAGGCATCTTTTCTGGCACGAAATCACGGAACGAATCCAGTAAATATGTGTCAACATTTTATGTGACAAAAGCATAGACGGTGTCGCACATCAAAAAGTACGTGTCATTCACACACCAATCGCATGTTTGGACTTCAAGGTATCATAGTCAGAAGATATGGAACATCCAACAAAGCACTAACATCCTGCATCACATCATATCCTGTCTTGAGTCAAAACTCAATGGGATTCTGACACCCAAACAACAAACCAAACGCAACGCACCTGAATGGCTTCTTGTTCCTCCTTCTTGGCCCTGATGCGCTCATCCACCACAGTGAAACACCACTCCCCAGGTCTCCTCTTCGCATTGGCCTCCACAAAATCCGCAATTTCTTTCTTGGTCAACCCACTCATTGCAATACATCTTTCCAGCATCACCGCATCGGTTTTGCGACTTGGTGCTTTCAACCAGGCCCTGGCTGCATGCAGAACCTTCGTGGCGTTATCCCGTTTCCGCCCTTGGTTGGCCTCGTCCACAGGCTCTGCCAGTTCGGGTTCCACGGGCTGGGCCACCGGCTTCGGGGCCGCCGGGGAAGCATCTGCAGGAACTTCAGTTTCAGGTTTCAAGCTTGGTTCCAAGGTTGGTTCCAAGGTTGGTTCCCGTCCCAATACTTCTGCAACTCCTGCATCAATGTCTTTGTTTTCTTGGCCATTGGGCCCATTGGGATTTGAAACATCCTCCTCGAGTTTCTTGGTCTCAACCTGTGAGGTTTCCTTGGTTTCCTCTTCTGAGGAGGACGCGACGACTTTCCGCTGTCGCTTCTTGCGTCGAAGGGTGGCCGTCTCGTCCCTGGAACGTTTCTCCATGATGGATGGGGCGACGATCCGGGGCCATCAGTGGACCCAACAGCGAGGTAACGTCAAGCATTCAATCTAAGGCACACAATTCAGCCTGGACTTTGTTCCCAAACAAATTAAAGAGCTTTGTTGTGGCACCTAGGTAGAAGTGAGAGGGTTTGGAATGCACAGTGTCAAGTCTGATTCATTGTTTACCAATCAATTTTAGTGCTAGCTGGGTTTCAAGATTGTGTCGCCCCTTTCACCACCTTCGTCTATCAGGTGGGACCAAGATGACCAAGAATGCCGTGGAAATCATGCATTATATCTGTCAGCAGTGTGTGTGTGTGTGTGTCTATTATATTACATACTTGATTGATTGTCACTGATTGTGTCTACGAACTTCTTCAGCACCAGCTAGAGCAGAAAGGAAGCTATGGCACACTGTTGATCAATTTCCAAGGAACTCTCAAAACACTGGCGGTTTGACGATAAAATGTGAATATGCATATCTTGTGCAAAGATTCATAGACCATTGTTTCCATTCAAAACAATTACAAATCCTAAAGTGCGCTCCGTCACGTGCACCAGCCGAAAGCTGGACTCCTCTTTGGCAAAGGCCAGGACTTCGCGTCCTCACCGTCCTCACCTCAAAATGGGATGAAACTGATGAAATCGCAGCAGCGTGAGATTTTGTCTAGGGTCTCGAAACATATGCACTCAGTTCTCATGGATCAGAACGGGCATCCGTATCATCCATATATTAAGGTCCTCGCAAACGTACACACACATCTATACACAGGTATATACACTAAAAATGGTAAAAATGGTAAAAGCAATGAGGCATTGAGGCCAGGGGTAAGTAACAAAAACTAGCATGGAAAGGCGAAGCGGGACATAGCTGTGATGAGGAGAAGTGGGAGTCAGGCATGTGCGAGTTTGGAATTCCACTTTTGTTCGTCTACCTTCAATGATGTGAATAGAGGTTGTATTCGCAGCAGAAACCGGAAACTGGTTCCTGTGCTAGGAACGTTGTTGCTGTTCATGACAGATTGGACTCTGCGGTGTGGTGCAAGTGGCGCAGCAAAGATCGTGCACTGATTTGCTTTCTTCCAAATTGCCACTATATCCCTCGCACATTTTTTTCCCGTTGGTTTCCCGAATTTCCTGGCAACCCCGTGTCTGGGAATACTCGTGATCTTGGTGATCTCAGTGACATTGCAATATCGATGGCTGTGATGACATTCATGATATGTATATAAAGGTCAACAGTCTCCACACGGGCAACGGCCCCATCATCGAAGGAAATTTAGAAGTCAAACTTCCGACAATATGGACAGATGGAAAAGCCAAGGTGGGAAGAGGCACAGAAGAGAGAAGCTCAGACAGGACAAAATCAGAACAGAGAAGATCAGACAGGAGAAAGTCAGAAGAAAGAAGATCCAGTTGCGCGAAAAAGTAAGAAAGTCGGGAAACACTGTGTTATTCCAATGTTTTGTGGTTCCGGAGGGTCGAAAAGTAGGATCGCTAAAGCGGCGAGCGCGGAGCCATCTGGAGAGATGAGAGATCAAAAAGTGCACGCCTTTACGTGGCGCAAAGCACATTTTGAAGTAAAAAACTACAAAACACATCAGAACACCTCATTGTCGGAGCACTTTTGAAGTTGAAATGTCCAAAAAGTGCACGGCGTTGTGGCGCGAAGCATTTTTCGAACTCGAAATGCTCAAAACACCTCGCGCCCGAGCCTTTTGCCAGTTGAAATGTCGAAAAATGGTACGCCATTGTGGCGCGCAGCACATTTCCAAGCCAAAATGCGCAAAACGCTTCAATTTTGGAACACTTTTGGCAATGAGATGTGGAAAAGGTGCACGGTGTTGTGGCACGAAACACATTTTGAGCACAAAACGGAACATTCTGGGCAATTGAGATGTCGAAAAAATGCACGCCGTTGTGGCGCGAAGCACATTTTGAAGTCAAATGCGTTTAAAACTGAGGGTTGCGGACCATTTTCGAGGTTTGGATGTGGTTTGGCGTGGCGCGCAAGGGATTCTGCACTTGATCAAAAATGAATCAAATGTGTGCGTTTTGTAGCATTTGCAAAAATGATTTGATGGTGGGCATGGGACAGTTGGAGGAGATCCGGAAAAACGCATCTTTCACGGCAGGCGCAGTACAAGAGACACTTGAAACAGACATGTTGGACTGTCAGGGCGCTGATTTCCTGAGCGAGATTTCATTTTGGAGCATCAGATCATCAGGTTTGCTAAGACGATTTTGCGTGACAGGCGCAATTGTTCGGGTGGAATGCAAAAATCGCAAAATTTTTTGGTACGAGGCCATCAGCTCTGCACTGATGTTTCCATATATGGAAGAATTCTGGCCGAATTGCTTCGTTTTTGACGTTATCCACTTGACAAACTGAAGATGTCTCGCAGATTTGCGTCCTTTCGGAACATTAAACTACACTACACTATACTACAATACACTCCGCTACAAGCACAACTGCAACTACAACTACAACTACAGCTACAACTACAAACACAACTGCAACTACAATTACAATTAAGAATAACACTACAACTGCAACTACAACTACAACTACAACCGCAACTACACCTACACCTACACCTACACAAACAACTACAACTACAACCAAACAACACCTACAACTACAACCACCATCACAAATACCAGTAACACTACACTGCACTACAACTATATAGGCTACACTGCAGCACAACTACGCTACAATTGCAACTACCAACGGCAACTACAACTAACACTACAACTACTACAACAACTGCAAATACAACTAGAAGTACGATTAACACCTACAACTACAACTACCACCAAACTACGCCTACAACTACAACTAGCCCTACAACTACAACCAAACTGCACCTACAACTATGACTACACCTAACACTACACTGTACTACAACTACACCACAGTACACTACACTTTAGCTACACTACCACTACAACCGCAATCATAACTACAACTACAACTACCACTACAGCTACAACTACAACTCCAATTCCAACTACAACCACAACTATAACTACAACTACAACTGCAACTACATCTAAATCTACATCTATATCACAACTACAACCAAACTATACCTACAACTACAAGTACATCACAACTACAAGTACATCTACGTCTACAACTACAACCACAAGTACACTGCGCTGCCTCCAACCACTTGTCGGTCCATCAGTGGGTTCGCTCTGCCATCCATGATTCACAAGAACCAACCTCTCCTATAGCTTTCCTATCGTGGAAACTTCCGCCACCGCCTTGTGCGGTACTACTGGCAATTTTTTTCCGCCACCGTGACCATATGTGACCGTGGTATAGTCTGGATGCAAATGTTCAGCAGCCAACAGCAAAAATTCACGGGAGGTGGAGACCTACACTACAAATCCAAACAACGGCCAATCACCTCCTCTTCATCTATCGGTTGGGACGCTCTTTTCGTAGCTCTTAAGCTCCTCATTTTTTATTGGGAGCATGGATACTGATAGCTCCCGACCGATCCCCTCCAACCACTGGATAATCATGATGCTTGGAAACCGTTGCATCCCTCCAACTGTATCAACCATGGTTCTACTGCTGCCCAGGGGCGGGCTGCCCCGCCATGCGCCAACCGCGCGATGCGGACCCACCGCAGTAGCGATGTGGACAGTCTTTGCCATGACTGAGCCGAGAAGTGAAAATCGAATCCCGGTGGTTTTGGTTACACGGATCTTGCCCATCCCAAGAAACGGTGAGAATCAATCCAATTGCGTGCTGAAGGCATATCGATCTTCAGATGCACCTCGATCCATTGCCCTCTCATTCAGTAAAGGTGAAGTCAAGTAAGGGTAAGGCACAACTGATGTGCATATGTATGTGTACATTATATGCGTATGTGTATGTACACTGTGGGGGCCCCATCATGTTGAAGCCTCTAAAGCTACGACTCTCAAGTCGAAGGCATGAAGCCAAAAAACGCCACTGAAAAGGATCGCAAAGGCTTACCAAGTAGCGCGCTTGCCACGCAAAATCACACAGAAGTCCCCACGCATTCCGCCTCCCACGAAACATGACCGGAAAATTCCAGCAGGAGGCACCAAGGAGTTGTGCTTTATCTTGCCTTCTTAGGTCCAAAACCGGAACCCTTCTTTGTAATTTCCGTAGCTCGAGGCCGTCGACGCCTGCCTCAAGGCCTGCCTGGAAATTCGGGAGACCTGCCCTGAGGCTAATTTAAAAAAAAATACTTTAAAAAAATCTTGCTCCAATTTCCACGGCCTCAAGCTCTCAAGCCTGCCTCAAGGCCTCTATAGCGGCGGATGCGGAACCGTCTCGGGAGATGAGAGATCAAAAAGCGCACGCCATTACATGGCGCAAAGCACATTTTGAAGTAAAACGACAAAACACATCAAAACACTTCATTGTCGGAGCACCTTTGGAGGTTGAGGTGTCCAAAAAGTGCACGGCGTTCTGGCCCGAAGCATTTTTCGAACTCGAAATTCTCAAAACACCTCGCGCCCGAGCCTTTTGCCAGTTGAGATTTCGAAAAAGTGTACGCCGTTGTAGCGCGAAACACCTTTGGAAGTCAAAAATGTTAAAACCTGACGGCTTCGGAGCGCAAGTTCAGATGTGGAAAAAATGCAGGCTGTTGCGGCGCGAAGCACATGTCCAAGTCAAACTGTTAAAAACACCACACGTTCGGACCACTCTTGGAAGTTGAGATGTCGAAAAAGCGCACGCCCTTGCAGCGCGAAGCACATTTTGAAGTCAAAAGTGTTTAAAACTGAGGGTCGCGGACCATTTTTTGAGGTTTGGATGTGGTTTGCGTGGCGTTGCAAGGGATTGTGTGCCTTCTCAAAAGTGAGCTGAACGTGTGGATTCCTTACATGTTCAGAAATCATGGCGGGCGTGGGATTTGGAGACGATTCGCAATCCCAGCTGATATGTACAGAAGTCAGAGCGCTGCTTTCCTGAGAGTAGTGTAGGGTAGTGTCGTGTGGTGTGGTGTGGTGTAGTATGGTTAGTGTTAGTCCTGGTGTTGGTGTCAATGTTAGTGTGAGTGTTGGTGTTGCTGTTGCTGTTGCTGTTGTTGTTGTTGTTGTTGTTGTTGTTGTTGTTGTTGCTGTTGTTGTCGTTGCTGTTATTCTTACTGCTAGCGAAAGTGTTAATGTTTGTGCTTGCGTTTCTGTAATGTAGCGTGGTGCAGTGTAGTGTAGTGTGGTGTGGTGTAGCGTGGTGGTATTTATGATGTAGTGTAATGTGGCGTAAAATAATGTAGCGTCGTGTAATGTGGTGTGGTGTAGCGGAGTGTAGTGTAGCGTGGTGTAGCGTAGTGCAGTGCAGTGCACTGCACTGGGGTGATGTGGAGTGGAGTGTAGTGTGGCGTGATGTAGTTGCCGTGTAATATTGAAAAACGGCCCTCCAACTTCCAAGTTGGCAGCGGTCCAATCAAAACAATTCTGCGTGTTTTCTTCAAAATACGGAAACTTGAGTGCGCAGCTGACGGGTTCGTACCACAAGGTTTTGCGTTTTTTCCACTCCATCTCTCTAAAGTACAGCGCCTGCCACCAAAAACTGAAGCCAGGTCATACGAAGTGCTGCACCTGTCACGCAAAATGAACTCAGCAAACCTGAAGATCCGATCCTCCAAAATGACATCGCTCTCAGGAAATCAACGCCCTCTTAACATGTCTGCTGGAGGTGTCGCTTGGACCGCGCCTGCCACGAAAAATGCGTTTTTGCAGATCTTCTTCAAATGTCCCACGCCTGCCTTCGCGTTTGAAAATGCCAGAAAACTTGGACGTGCAGCTCACTTGTCACACGGTTCACGACCCCTTGCACCTGCCATCCAAAATAATGATTAGACGTCCAAAAGTGGCGCGAACATGCGGTGCTTTTAGTATTGTGACCTGCACATGTGCTTGGCGCCACAACGGCGTGCTCTTTGTCGACATCTCAACTTCCAAAAATGGTCCGACACTGCGGTGTCTTAGCAATTTCACTTCAGAATGTGCTTCGCGCCACAACGGCGTGCACTTTTTCCACACCTCACCTTGGAACAGTGGTCCGACACTGAAATGATTTTAACGTTCTGACTTCAAAATGTGTTTCCACTTCCAAAAGTGTTCCGAAAATGCTATGTTTTGCGCCTTTTCATTTGGAAACGCGTTTCGTGCCACAACGGCGTGCACTTTTCCCACGTCTTAGCTTCCAAAAGTGTTCCGACGCGAAAGTGTTTTGCCATTTTCTACTTCAAATACCATTTTCCGCCACAACGGCTTGCAATTTGTTTACCTTTCATCTCCCCAAATGGCTCCGCACCCGCCGCTTTAGTGGCCCTACTTTCCGGCCCTCCGGAGCCACAAGAAAATGGAAAAACGCAATGTTTTGCAATTTTCGTACCTTTTTGCACACCTGCATCTTTCCTCTTCTGACTTTCTCCTCTCTCGTCCTCTCTCTTCCGACCTTCTCCTGTCTGAGTTTCTCTCTTCCTGTGGTTTTTCCCATCATAGCTTTCCATCTGTCCGGATTGTCGGAAGTGTGACATTTAAATTTCTTTCGGTACGACGTCACCTTGCTTGCTGAAGTCATAAGGTGCGAAGCTCCGGTTCAATGCTGAATAACCTTTGGAATTGAGCCCTTCCGAACAATATGATATAGCACCATTCACAAGCAATATTCTATTCTACCAAGGCCGGGACCCAAAAGGCGACGACATGTGCTTGCAAAATCTTTACAGCCACTCAGGGACTAAATCGATAAATCGAGTGGCAATCAAACCCATCATTGTTCCGGTATTTTGATACATTGACCCTCAGAGGGCAAGCTACGTGGTCCGAATGATGCCATGTTCACGACTTTCAAATTGACTAGACCATCATCCCTGTATCATCTCTGAATTAAATTCAAGGATGACTACAGCAAAGTGCCTACCCAAAAGGACGCCAACATGATAAAGATATTTTCGCCCCTGAAAGCGAGCATTCGAAGCATGAAGTCGCTCCAAAAAGCTCTGCCGCTTTTCCGGAACACACGTTTTGCATTCATCCATGCCTGCCGGGAACAACTTTGATGCCGAACCTTCCAAAAAACAACCAGTAGCTCCTGCCAGAACCAAGTCCGGCAAAGCGTTTTGCCTCTTGCATCGACCAATATCAAAAGCAAATCAAAGCATCACATCTGCTAACCCGTGACTTGCCAGCAATATGGTCACGCCTTTGCCGCGATTTCGGCTGATACAGTGTGGTTGCCCTGCGAGGCCGCAACCAAATATTGGCCGTTTGCTCCACTTCCTCCACTTGTACCAAGGGAGCATACGTAAATTTTCCTCGTTGCCCCCCTTGGTTGGGCAAACAAATCAACAAAAATTGGTTTTTCGCGTTTGTCCCGTTTGCCCCCCAACCCTTGCCTCGCTTGCCCCGCTTGCCCCGTTGCCCCCGTTGGTTTTTTCTCGTGGGCGCCCGTGCTGGGCATAACCACATTTCCGCCTTCAAGGGGTGTGTGTAGGTGTTGTGGGGTTGGGGCGCCAACGCAATGGCATTTCCAAATATTCCTTACAATCAAGCTGATGCTTTGTCCAACGGTGCGACCATGGAGGGCACGAAGTGGGTACATCAAGTATATATAGTTGGTACGGTCGGTACGTACAGTGGGAACGTCAAGTGGATACGTTTGGTACACATGTACCGTGCCTATGTACCACCAATCTATGTACCCATGTACATGTACCGTGCTCATGTATGGGTGCCGTTTCTTGACGATCTGTGCGCTATAGCATTTTTTGGTAACAGGTGCACATGGGTAAAGATAAATGGTGCCGACTACCCATGGATGGCACCCACACACCGTACCGATGCACAGTCGTCAGTACACCGTACTTTTCGCATGCCCTCGGCACCGCATCCATGTCCCTCTCTGACCATACCCCAACAAAAGAACTTCACTGATTTGACGCACGAGGTGATTGGTGAACATGTGGACAATAGTGAAAGGTTGTTGCCACTGCTGGTTTCAAAAACCGCCGATGACGACGACAACAAGTCTGAGAGAACTCAATGGCACGATCTTGCAAAGAGTGGGGTAATGCGCCTAGGACTTCAACAACTGGTTGGCATCGCCTAAGTTCAGACTCCATGTTTGGAACTTCCCACTCGTGCCCGCACGGACCCGGTACGTTTGGCAATCGCGTTGCTGGTCAGTAAACCGACGAATAATTTCAAGTAGTTTCAGTTTCTCCCGCACCGAGAAGGTTCGACAAGCTTTGGTTGCCGTTTAGATTTTTTTTCTCAATTGGAAGACGACGAGCTCCCGCGCACAAGTTACTTCTCAATCAGTTGACAAAGAGCCCAGCTTGGCAAGGAGGCAACTGCCAGAGTATACGCAATCCTGCCCTGACGACACATGACGATTGACGACGCATTCCGACGACGCGTTCTTTGACGACACATCGTGTCGTGACGACACCTGTCGTCAGGGACATCCTGCCCTCACGACACACGACGACCGACGACGCATTCCCACGACCCATTCCTTGACGAAACATCGTGTCCTGACGACCCTTGCGAATGCCGACACATTGTGACGACGCATTCCCTGATGACGCACCGGGAAGTGTCTTTGTCTTCGTCTTCGCTGGGGAACTCGTCTTCGGGGGGAGCGTGTTCGTCTTCGGCTTCGCTGGGGGATTCGTCTGGGGCACGGCAGACGTGCTTGAGGAAATCGTCTGCGTTATGCATCTTCGTCTGCGAGTGGCATGTTGCACCGTACCGGGGAAGCACAAGTGCAATTGCGGTGAATGTGGCGAACAGGGCCAGACGGGCTCGCTGGGGCGATTGATGCGGGTGGGGCACGTGCGGCGAATGAGGCCGGTGCCGGTTTGTTATGCCAGGCTGGTGGCCAGTTTTCTGCCTGCTCGAGCTCTGCACGGGGAAGCACTGGGGGGCGATGGGCTGGAAGAGCTGAGCCTAGATGGGGTGGTGCAAAGCAGGGGGGTCTCTCTAAACTTTAAGTTTGTGGGACAAAACCCGCCCAGGGCGCCCATTAGGCAGCCGGTGCATGGGCCTTGGCGCTGCGTTTCCCGTACCCCGTTGAGAGATAATACATTTGTGGGACGTGTAATTTTGTGACGGCACCTTACTTCCTCCAGTTGGGAGTCCATGGCATTTAAAGCCTTGATATCGTGAATTTTGGAAAGATGGTGTTCAGCATAGAAATTGGATTGCCACAACGCCTCAAGGTGGACGGACGCGTGCGAATAGTAGGTTCGGCATGATTTCAATAATGGCCGAAGTGTATTGCCCAATGATTTGAAGAACGGATACCAAATGATATATTTAGCCCGTGGAAACACTGGGACAACATGTTGGTGGTCGCAGGTGATGTAACCGTTTGACTTTACGGCCTGTGAACGTTGGCCCTGCGTCTCTGCGCGTTAAACATGTCAGTCAAGAATTTGACCTAACAGTTTTCATTAAGATCGTATGTATCGATGTAGATGTAGATGGTGTCCAAACTTGGCATTGGTTGTTTATTTTCAAGTTTTGCGCTGGAACCTATGTACATGGTTAAGGACCTGCCCTAATGATGATGGAGCTGGAAACGGATAATTTCTACTTTCTGTTGCCGCTCGTCCTGGTCCGACATAGATCGCGATGTTTCAAGATTCGGATGGTGCTCGGGATTCATCCTTTTATTTCCTGTGCCGCATCGATTTTTTCAGCCATGCCGAAATGTGAGGCCACTTATGTTGATGTTCAAACTTACACGAGCACATCTATTTTCCATAGGTACCCCATAAGCGTTGGCAGTTCGCACAGGTCTGGCAATAACGAGGGCGTCCTGTGCGAACAGCTGTTTTCGATAAAGTGATACAGTACTCGTCATGTCGAAAATGGTCAACATATTTGTTCACGTCACGTGCATTGTGTAAAGTTTTGGTGGACACCGTCGTTTATCCCAGCCCATTGTTTCTTTTCCGTTGAGTTTCATGTGTCCTCTCCCTAAATTTAAATTAGTTCACGTGAGATATACCTAAATTCCTGCTATCATATATCGCGCGGTTTCGAATATTTGGAATCGCCAAAATGACACAAACATTTTTTTATGGTCCGGTTCGATCGGCTCCCAATCGGGGAAAGAATCAAAATAGCGATTCATGCACTGTAAGCGGAAAAAATCGTTCAACACAGTGTGTCCCCGATATATTTTTCATCATCTGGCATGAACGCAAGTCAGCGAGGAATAACGCCAATAAGAATTTGATAACAAATATTGACCTAAATTACATAGCAAATGCTTTCTCGCGATCCATGGTAGGAACCGGCGTGTAGATTCACAACAAGTTGGTGTCAACACGGGGAAACGTTTTCAAAATCATAGCTGTTTTATGGCCCGACACGCCCAGACTTTGCGAAGGCCATTGCTTCCACAGCGGTTTCATACAACAGTATCATCCGTCACCCGTTTCAGGCGCATTTTCTCTGCGACACATCATTCTATAGCAGTTGCGCCTTGCAAATTCCAAGCTAGTTTCAGTAATCAACGCTCCAACTCGGCTGTTGCGGCCTCCTCCACTCCAGCTGCTGAGTACAACTTGGTTACGCCTGTAAGAATAAAGTCGTTTTTAGTCTTTTTATTTTGTTCAAAAGCATGTTTTCGCGGTGTGTTCCGTGTTTTTTTTTTGCAAGCCCCTGCGGCTGTCAACAAATTTGTTTTCTTTCAAATGCCTGCAGTGTGTTGAGCTGACCTTGTGTTTTTGAGTTGGCTGCCGCGGTCTCCTTCAATGTTCTTGGTGTGGTAGTGGCTCGCGGGACAGCAGGAGTTGTAGAAGAATGATGTATCATAAGTAATGATCCGCAAGTTCCGATATAATAATTTTTTTTTGACAAGTGGACTAGTCGGTCCTTGCTACATTGTCTCTGCGTCAAAGGTTTTTGCTGTTGAAAATTGTTCCAAAATTGTATATGATATTGTGCGAGGAAGGGAAAGATAGAGTAGCTAGACAGCTGAATTCCCTTATGCACTTTATATACTCGCCAGCTTGTTGGATCCAGCACTTTCTCAAGGAGCGGGCGATGATGTTTCCTGTAAAAAAAATCCAGTTGATAGCGGCAAACAACGAAAAGCGACAACATATAAGACAATAGAGGGAGGACACTTCTGCTTTTTGGTGCGTTGCCCGCTGCCCATGATTACAACAGGTTGTCAAATGTAAATTTTATCGATCTAAATTTTGGCCGCAACATTTTTTGTGGCAAAAGAGTTTGTCTAGCGGCGCAGGGTGCATTTAGTGGCAAAGATACCCTTGAGTAGCAAAGGCAGCCTCTGGTGGCATAGCTAATTCTTCGAAATTTGGTGACAAAGGTTTGCATTTAGTGGCGCAGGTTTGCCTTTAGTGGCGAAACGTTTATAGATTTGAAAGCATTTATTTTTTTTCCAAACACCTTTTTCTCGCAGAAGGTCTATCTTGCTGCCCACTGTTTTTATACTGGCAAGTCTCCAGATGTGCTTTAGGGGGGGCATAAATCCAAACCCCTTGGGGGAGGCTTAGGTTGGGGGGAGCCGGCTGGCTGGGGGTGGGGATGGGGGGGCCTGAGCAAGGAGGTGGCTGATGGCGGGTTCTGCACCCTCCACATTGGTGTGGTTGGCCAGGATGTGCGGTGGATCGATGAGTGAAGCTGCAAAAGCTTGTTGTGCTGCATGTGTGGGGGAAGCGGACCAGCGGGCGATCAGGGCTGTTGTGATGGAATGCTGCAGAAGCGGCGGGGCTCGCCGTGCTTTGTGTTGGGCGAGCAAGCTAATGAAGGATGCAGCCTCCTGGCTCCACCTCCCTCCGATTTCCAGTCCCAGGACCACCAGTTTGCACCGTCGGCTGCGGAGGAGCTCTGGGTACGTGTGCTCCTTCCGGCGGCGAGCTTCTTGGAAGGCCGCCCCAGCGAAGTTCCCCCCCCTCTGTCGTGGCACCCCTTCCCGCGTGAGTGGCGATACCAGGGTTGTGTCGACTGCGAGTTGGTAACCCCCCACAATTGTAACCCGTTTGCTATGACGTCAATCCTGCGGTCGTCGTGGCGGTCGACTTGGTCGATGTTGAGGTCCACCAACCGGGTGTTTGTTGTCACCCGTGCCCGACAGATCCGGGCAGCAGCTCGTTCCAGTGGCCCCCCGCCGCGCACGCAAAAGTCTAGACTGTGCGCAAGCCGCGCGGTGGTCGCCAAGAGAGTCCAAAGTGCGACGGCACCGGCAGAAGCGGGCAGATAAGGGCAGTGGCAGGCGGAGGCGCCTCAGGAGAAGCAGGCGGAAAAGGTGGCTGGGGTATGTGCTTTCGTTCTGGTAGGGGGTGGTGGTGAAAGACTGGCTTTGGTTCAAATGTATTTTCACAAGGTTTGGTGGCAAAAGTAAGCGCAAACATTTGCACGGCAAAGCTCATGGCAAAGATGTGGCAAACGTTTCAATGGCAAAAGTGCGGGAAACATGCTACTAAAACAAAAGCAAAA
The DNA here is from genome assembly GCA_003297045.1 of Symbiodinium sp. clade C Y103. Taxonomy (NCBI): domain Eukaryota; class Dinophyceae; order Suessiales; family Symbiodiniaceae; genus Cladocopium; species Cladocopium sp. clade C. Next base: position 52,428 of record BGPT01003009.1, read on the forward strand.
ACGTTTGCCACACGTTTGCCACCAAACGCCCCTTTGCCACCATCAATTTTTGCCACCACCAACGTTTGCCACAAACACCGGGCCTTTGCCACTTCTGGCCAGCAGACAAAATTTGAAAGTAGTTATAATACATTGGAGGTGGATGAAGAAAAGCAACCCCTTTGCCACACCTTTGCCACAACAGTGGTTTCTGTGTTTTTTCCCGGGTGGGCGCCACAACCTGCCCATTATTTGGTCACAATGTTGCCTACTCGCCAGGGTGGCGCCAGAAATGCACTCCACTGTTTCTCTTTCAACACGTTGACTTCACATTGTTCCCTTTGCCGCATAGCATCCCGGAAACACAGAGTCTTTCACGGAAATTTCTTTCTGACGTTTAAATTCCTGGACTACAAAACATGTATCCAGGACCATCTAGGTCCTCGCTTTTCTGCAAACGGGCAGTGGCCGAAGCACAGGCAGCAACCCATCCAAACCCACTGGAAACATGTGAAAGCTGCGCTCCTGCGCTAGAAAGAAATGGGGAAAAATTGTCGGCCCACCAAGACATGCACAATCCCACAACATCGTGGTACCTGCAGTTGGCTTCGGTTTGGCCAGAGGGGGTGGCACACGCGCATACACACGGAAACGGGGATGAAAGGCTAAGGGCCGATAGAGATTTACACATGGTTGGGCCAAGCAAGGTCGCGGCGCAAAAAACTCAACAAAACAGTGCAAGAATTCGATGGTGTCAGAACAGGATGGATTAAAATCCACGCCACCCTTTTTAACCCGGGTTGGATTACAAACAAAATTCGACGTTACAATGTGCCGGAACATGAGCAAGCTGGAGGTGCCTGCGTGGTCTCGGAAATGGTAGCTTCAAGTTCGTTTCAGAACAAGCGGATGTAGTTGACAGTCACATTTCCATTGGCAAGCAAGGTTGGCTAAGCTGTGTTGTCTGCGCTACAACATCCAATCTGTTTCATCTCTGGGACAACCGCTGTTGCATGTCGACAGAAAATTGCCTATAATTAACCGCAAAAACTTGGAGCCGCTGGTACTGGGCACAAACTCTTGAAACATAGTTAGGGAATTTTTATTGACTACCGCAAACACCAGCGAAGCCAGAAATCCACGCTTTGGGAATGCTCACTGAAAATGATTGTCATCTTGGTGTGTGATGTTAGTTTTCTTATATCTTCACATGAGGGTTCAGGATGTTGATGCAATTTTTTGAGGTAGTCGTGTGGTACCCCGGCCGTTCTTAACACCCCTGGTGAGGAAGCGTCAAGTTTGGAAACATAGGTGTTCACCATGGAAATTGGATTGCCACAACGCCTGAAGGTGGACGCGTGCGAATAGTACGCTCGGCATGATTTTTAAAAATGGTCGAAGCGTATCTGTATCGCCCAATGTTTTGAAAAGCGTTACCAAATGATATATTTAGCCCGTGGAAACACTGGGACAAGACAATATGTTGGTGGTCGCAGGTGATGTAACCGTTTGACTTTACGGCCTGTGAACGTTGGCCCTGCGTCTCTGCGCGTTAAACATGTCAGTCAAGAATTTGACCCACCAAATGTTTCATTCATTCGCCGGTAACAGTCTTCATTAAGATCGTGTGTGTTGATGTAGATGGTGTCCAAACTTGGCGTTCGTTGATTATTTTCAGGTTCTGCCCTGGAAGTATATATGTGGTTCAGGCCCTGCCCGAATGATAATGAAGCTGGAAAGGGATAATTTCTGCTTTCTGTTGCCGCTCGTCCTGGTCCGACATAGGTCGCGATGTTTCAACATTGGGATGGTGCTCGGGATTCATCCTTTTATTTCCTTTGCCGCATCGATTTGTTCAACCAAACCGAAACGTGAGGCCACCTATGTTGATGTTCAAACTTATACACGCACATGTATTTTCCATAGGTACCCTATATGCGTTGGTAGTTCGCGCGGTTCTTGCAATAACGAGGGCGTCCTGTGCAAACAATTCTTTTCGAGAAAATGATGTAATTGTCGTCATTTCGGAAACGGTTAACATATTTCGTTACATCACGAAACACGACGTGTATTGTGTAAAGTTTTGGTGGACACCGTCGTTTATCCCAGTCCATTTTCGTCCGTTGAGTTTCATGATCTTTCTCCGTATATTTGAATTAATTCAACTATACTTAAATTCCTGCTATCATCAATCGCGGTTTCGAATATTTGGAATCGCCAAAATGACAGAAACATTTTTTTCTGGTCCGGTTCGATCGTCTCCCAATCAAGGAAGGAATAAAAATGGCGATTCATGCCTGCGCTCTCCGCTTCACAGTGAGCCCAAAAAAATAGATCGTTCAACACAGTGCGTCCCCGATATATTTTTCATCATCTGGAATGACCGCAAATCAGCGAGGAATAACGCCAGCAAAAATTTGAGAAATTTTAAAAACAAATAGTTGGCAAAATCCGATGATAATTTTCAGGAGTGCCGCGTTTACTTGTAGCGGATCAACAAAGACATGTGTGCTTGTGTCAGGTTGCGAAAAGCAGTTCGCAGTACCCAGTAACCATCTATATGATTCCGACGTCCGTCCTGCCGTAACGTACCATTTCGAATAATTCTGCTGTGGCGCCATCAAGGTTCTCCACGTCTGTCGGTTCTCACGTTCGAAACGGCTGGTTGGATTTCAACATTGGATCAAGGAGCCATGGCGTCCGCTGCTTTGAAATGGGCACATAAGTCCCTCGTATATTTTTTGCATCATAAAATATTAAGGCGAAAGATGTTCGTTCTCAAAAATCAGTTTGTTTCAAAGCGATTTCTGTACCAGTCAAATTTGCACCCCAGTTAATTTTTCTAAAAAAAATCATCCTTCCGAGCACGTTTGTTGATTTCCCGCTTTCATATTGTCCCCATCTGATGGTCACGTTTCAGCCTGGTGTAGCCTCTTCTCTCTTTTTCATCGACTGCCAAATGTGACCCAAGAAAAACGATCCTGTCGCTTGTTTTCGATTGAAAGTGCACTTCGGTCGTTTCACCCCTCAGGGATGCCAAGTATTATGAATTCAGTATTTCAATGGTGCACAGGTGCAACTCAATTTATGCAACGCGGGCCCGGTTTCCACAGGTGCACAGGCACCAACATTTCATGACATGATTTTGCCATATCCATATTTGTTCCCAACAACACTATATATTGGCATCCAAACCCCGGGTGTGGGAATGGTGCATCATGGAAACAAGTTGTCGCATGCCCTTGGAAGCCTGGAATTGGTCGAGCGAACTAGCGGGGCTACAGTGGAAGCGGGGCTGGGGGTGGATTTGCATGTGAATGGCAGTTGTGCAGTTCCTCATCAGTAAAGTGACCTAATGCAAACAACAGTGGCAACTGCAATTCAGTCTGCCAAATGAACCATTGGGATTTCTTTTCTACTACACTAAGAAAGTCGATCAGATGCCAAACCATTTGCATTTCAGTTCTCAGAATCCGATCCGGGTTGATATTGTTCCAAACGAGAATTTGGTATGCGGGATGTGGTGTGTTTTTTTTTTAATGGCGTCAATGGGAAAAATGTTTTGATAAGGCTGATCTGGGTTTTTTTTGTTCTTCTTTGGTGACGGTTTGAACTGCTGCTCTAAAAAACTGCCCGGAAGCGGGGCAGCAGGTGGAAAGGTGGATCAACTGACCCAAACAACCTTCAAAATCCAGAAAAAAAGGGGAAACGGCGTAGCTTTCGTTTGCCACAAATAGAAGCAGGGCTGTGGGTGGTTTCGAAGTATGTTTGCGGCAAGCCGGGCAGAGGCTGGAAACGAGAGAGCGGGGCAAGCGGAGGTGAGCTGAATCATTTGACAGAAGTGCTGATAAGCAGGGCAATGGNGCAACACATCTTAACCTCCATGACCAAATCACAAATATGCCACAAAAAACGGTCTGTAACCCTGCTTCCACCGCAAACCTGCTAATTGGTTTCTCTGATGGAATTGTGATCGCGCCACTGGGGCAATGTGGTCCTGCAACATTTTTGTTGGGTTTGTTTTCGCTGCGTCACGCTCGCACTATCGCACCAGAAATTCGCACCGAAACTGGTGAAATTTAGGAATCTAAATGACGACCACTACACCGAACGAAATATTTTCAAGAATTCGATGCAACACCTGGTCACCGTGTTTACTCAACAAAACCTTTAAAGCAGGAAGCACTGACACTGTTTTTCCCGTATGGTTTGTTGCGAAGCATCTACACAAAGATGTCAATGTGGAAGTCAAATTTGGTCAAGGAGTAGATGGCGGTGCTCGGGGAAGGTGGTGGGTCAGCGAATAAGAACGTAGGAAAAAATCCTCCCACGCCCCACTTGAGCATCTTTCCCCATCTTTGGCAAGTCTCGGGACAAGTCCATCCAAAATTTTCCTTGCATTGCAGGAGACATCAGTAGCATTTTTCAAAACAGCAAGCTGCCCTCACCTCTTGATGGTGGATCGGCAATATTGCTTTGGGAAGGCACATGTGCAAGCCAAACAAAAGAGTGCACAAGCATCTCATGTTCTGCAAAGTATTCTGCCAGCACGTCAACTGTTCAATTTTCGCAGACGCCTTACAAAATTGAAAATTTTGTACCTTGATTGTCAATGAAAAGCAAGCACCTCCGATTGGCAAAAACATCTACGCAATAGCGGCTGCAAACGTTTCGCTTTCAAATATGATTTGTTCCCGAAAGCTCCTGCGACAAGGGTTCTACCCAAAGAACAGCTACCAAATTCACTTACATAAGATCTCCTCCTTTTTTGCATCTCCCACATCATCTACATCAACTTCATCTACATCACAAACATTTCAAACCAATAATGTACATGACCTACATCACCTACATCAAAGTCCTTATACACAATCACTATTCACTATTCATCAACATCATACTTTTCCACATAACATCTCCTACGTTCTTTACATCTCCCACAACATCTACATCAATTTTATCTACACTTGAGAGGGAGAGGGCGGACGAAAGGTAGGTTTTTCATCTAAGAAGTTAAAGCGCACAAATTCTGAATCTTTCAGTGTGCGTGTGCAGCATTTTAATTCACAGAGCAAAACCTGAACAAAATACAACTGGTGGCATATTTTCTCGGATTTAGTACGTACTTTGCATCTTTCATGCAACGCCGTGTCTTTCTTTTAAAAATTATGTCACGTCGTGTGTTTTTGTGGCACAAGGTGGGTCATGCGATGTTTCCAAAAGTCTTGAGATGAAGACAACGATGATGACCAAGATGAAAATAAAATTCACGCTGATGACGATGATGACCATGATGACGATGACGATGACGATGACGATGACAATGATGATGACAATGGCAATGGTGATGATGATGATGATGATGATGGTGGTGGTGGTGGTGGTGACGATGATGGTCATGGTGGTGATGATGATTAGGATGATGGGGAGGACGATGATGAGGTTGGAGCCAACTATTAGCAGAAGAGTTCTGCTAACTGCTGGAAATGTCTTGACAGCTCTATTTCACCAAAACTTGAATGGGAAGTTTTGGAAACTTCCAAGATACTACAGTTGGAAACTCCGAGCGCCGTCGTTGTTTACTAGATACGTGTTTTGGTTTACTCGTTTGCCCAGCTTGTCGTAAAACGCGCGCCATCAAAAACAACGTCGAAACTGAAGCACAAGACAACATGCAGAGTGAAAGCTCAGCAGCTCCTTTTTGACAGCGGGGGTGAAAGTACGCACTGGAGTTGACAACGGCTTGAGGGTAGGCCGTTATGTAGGTCAACACGCAAACTGGAAAGAGAGTGAAACAAGGAAGGATACGGAGTTAGACCCAAGGGTGGGGAAAGAATGGGAGGGCTGAAGAAACTTGCTGTGCTGAAAAACAAGTTTTAAACCCTCCACACCACAACCCTTGAGGTGAAATGCCACAGATCAATATAGAATTGACGGCTATTCACAGAGAAACATTTCACTGAAATGCTTGGTTGTGAAAAATGTGAACTCCGTTCCTTTATGAATATATTCAGATTTCAGAAGTCGAGATTCTGATGATAACAGATTTCAGAGAAGTTGGTTTTGAGTTTGTTGTTTGAA
>BGPT01003010.1:0-24024 GCA_003297045.1 Symbiodinium sp. clade C Y103
AGCAGCAACAACCCTCCGGGCCAAAGCTGCAACCTGGCGCGCGTCTGCAAAAGTCATGCGGCTGCGGCGCCGTTTCTGGCGCCCGAAAACCATAGACATGCTGGTCTCGTGATTTGGGGCCCTCATAGTACATACATTCATACATACATACACACATACGTTTTTGCGCATGTATACTTGCGCGTACATATACAGATACATATGTATGCATGTAGATACCCAGGCGTCGAAATACGCACATGTCATAACATATTTTGCGTGCGCACACAATCAATAAGCACACATACTTGTATTTACATTTATAATTTTAAACTTATGTTTATTCAGATTATATATATGATTCTATATGCACAGGTAAGTATGCGTTTTTATGCGTTTTTTAGAAATACATCTCTACGTGAATGTGTGCATGTATACCTACGTATCCATATATTGCAGGTGGAACCCGCAACGTCGCAAAGATTGGCGTAAACATGTAAATCAGGACGTTTGGACCTGGATAGCTCCAGAACAGTGGTGCCATGTCCCTGACAATGGCAACCCGCAACTTGGCTGGACACTGGCCAATCAAAAACTAGCACTGCTGTAGCAAAAACCAGGAGACACTTTTGCCACTTATTTAAAGTCAGGGTCACTGCGGGGCTTGCGTGGGTTTGTGTGCGTATGTGCAAGATTGGAAGAGATGTAAAGCTCATTTCTTCCTTTTGCACGCGCCCTCCTTGTCTTCTTTTTCCCTTGTTATATCTACATTGCAGCTGCGGGGCTGTTGGTCCATACCGTCAATGCTTCCTGTGATTTACACGTGTATATTTATCAATACAATCTACATATATATATATATATACATCTATATACATACATACACGTGTATTTATATATTTCTACTCAATCCTGAATGGTGGTAGCAGTAGTAATCGTCGTAGTCCTAGTCCTCGTTGTGGTCCTATTCGTGGTCTAGTCGTCGTGGTCGTGGTAGTTATAGTTCTGAACAATGCCGGCAGCGCACGTTTGTCTGCAGCTTGTTTTTTTGTTGCATGTTTCGGAGTTGCTTTCACGGATGTTGGAAAATCGGAATCGGTGCAAGGCGGTTGTAGATCCGAGGTATTTGTCGAACATTTGGTACATTCCGCCGGGCATCGGGCTCATCATTGAAGTGGTCATTGAGATCATAATTCTGCGAAAGGCCGTGTCATTGCATTTAATGTGTGGTCTCTAACTGACAAACCGCTGCTCCGTGTTGATTGCATATCTACTTGTTTTGATATCAATTTTGCCTGTTGAGTTGACATTTTCTTTGGCCTTGCGCTGGAAACCGCATTTAATTTTGAATCAAAAGGGCTGAAGGCAGAACAGATTATGGCATGTTATTTTTTTTTGAAGATTTCAGACGTTGAAGGATTGAAGAAGTGTAATTTCTGGTTTCAAGCTCACAGATCTCATGGGACCTCGTGACCTCGTGGCAACGCCGCAGTTCTTGCTGAATTGGCAGCTTGAGAAGACGCACTTTGCCCCAATTGGGGTCCAATACCACAACAGCAGAGACTTGGCAACATGATTGAGCAAAATGCCAGAAAGAAGCGTGGTGCTACTGAATGAAGGATGAATTTGTCCTCCTAAACTTCCTTTGGCTCTGACTTAGGCTTCGTTTGGGCTGACCTGCCCAGAGGGAACTTTGGTGTCGGGGGTTCCCCCAGGTTTATTTTGAAGAGATAGTGGAATGATGGGCCTAGAGGAACAAGGGGCATGCAGTGTGCGGGCAGTGTGCACCAAGCTAGTGTAGTTGTGTGCAGTTTTGTGACATCAAGCTGAATCACCACGGACACAGAATGACCAGCTCAGGAGTCATCAAGGCTGGTCTTTTCTTTGCTGTGGGAAGTATGGTCGACACGTGGCCTGGGTCGCAAAAAGCCTTCAAACTTCGATCAGAAAATATGTTTGATATTGCCCTGAGAGCATTGGGTTTCAGCAAAGCAATTGTGCAAAATCAAGTGGTGAAAGATAGCGAAAATATATACTATGATAGAATGTGCAAGTACTATCTCTTGACATTTTTTCTTCTTTGTGGTGATGAATGCGGATTCTTTGGTTGCCGAGAGTGCACTGCTTTCATCCGTCTCCCAGGATCCTCTTTACCTTTACTCGGATGCCAGTGCGATTTACGTGGATCTTCAGGACTATCAGACAGGAACTAAAGCCCTTAAATCGGTTTACGGCTTACGGCATCATGTTTGCAGAATAAAGTTCGGCACAGGGATGAACATGGATCAAATGCACAGTGTTTGGACGGAGTTCGTTTTTTGTTTCTTAGTATTGGATTAATACACAACCTTTGGGAGTGATCCATTCATGCCTGTTCCAGCAGTGTTTACAGATCTCCAGTCAGATCTCCCTGCTCTTTATTTCAGAGTTATGTAGATAGATAGATAGATGGATGGATGGATGGATGGATGGATAGATAGATAGATAGATAGATAGATAGAACGATTGATCGATAGATAGATAGATAGATAGGTAGATAGATAGATAGATACATAATTGCATATACATGTATGTACTGTGTATATACAGATACATATGATTACATATGTATATCAGTGTGATATTCAGACTTGTGACGTAATAGGCTAACGATTCAACCTGTGTTAGATTGTCGAGGACAGGTCTACTCTTCATTCTACCTGGAGTTCAACGGGTTTATACTTTGATCTTCAACAGGCTGGATGTGGCTTTAGACTTTTGCTCGCTGGCGTGTTTTATTCGCTGCACATCTCCTTGCCCCAAAACCCCAGGCGCATGATTGGCGAGTTTGCGCCAAATGCCCAGCCATTTAGTCCCTTGGGGTTTTTGACGTACCAAAACGAGCGACAACTGTACAATCGCCGCTGCATCGAGATTTTCCAAACACACCCTCTCGAGTGTTCTTAAAGATTTAATAAGGATGAATAAAGTCATCAGTGCAGTTCTGAATGTTCGTCGGATGTCAACGGAAGCAAAAAGCAAGCATGCCATTGATGCCAGGGCTTTGGCGTCCTTGTCCGCACTCTGAGGTCAGTAGCTGTCTTCTTTGTGGGAACAGTGCAGTGAACTCAGCTGCAGGATGAGCATTTCTCCAGAGGTTCGTGCTGATGTGTTTAGTGAACATTCATGAAAGTTTAATGTTTGGGACCACTGTCTCATGTACGAACTAGGGTGCCAGTGAATGGGGTACTAGCTGGGAGGGCCACCAAAAAACAAGTACAGAAAAATAAGAAATAAGTCCTTGGAAGGTCCCAGAAAGAAAGATACTTGTATGATATTTTTCCAGAATTTTATGTTTGATACAATGGCATGCAAAGCCTCAGATGTGAAACCGAGGGTTTTCCTGGTCCCACAACGAGGCTCTTCTTTGCCTGGGTGACAGTGACGATCTTCAAAGACTTGGACACTGTGGCATATCAATCCGAGGAGGAGAGAGATTCAAAAGAAAAATGCGATAGGAAGATATTGGAAGAATCAAAATGAATCAGAAAGAAATTGGCTGAACGCTTAATCGAATGCACACTGAATGGCACACTGGTGTGGTGATCATTTGGTGACCTTGAAGACTTCCGCCCAAGAGATGTGAGGGACGTCCAAAGTTTTCTAAATCTACGCAGCTGACGAGCTATCCAGAGCTTTTGTGAAGCTGTGAGGAGATCGTCAGAGCCAACGAGGCTGCGCGGTAGGGATGAGATTCATAGTGGTAAAAAATGCATTTTACTCTTACTGTATATTGATATTTGTTTAGTTTAGTCTGTCATCGTCGCTTTTGTACTTGGTATTTTCTCAGAGAAGCTTATATAGGTACTGTCAAGCAACATACGAAAGCAACTCTGATATTGTGTGTTTGTCTGTCTTATGAGATAGATACAGACACACAGCACATCACTAGTTGCAGGTTTCAACTTTGTTCACTGGAGTGTATGCCAAGACTTGCAACCATTTCAGGGCCTCGCAACCTTTAAGGAGGAGCATCAGCGGGGGGTTGGCTTGGGGCGGCTTGTGGAAAACCGAAAATGAAATGGAAATTGCCAGCCATACAATACACCATGAAGTTGTACACAGCTCCATCCTTCACAACTCTTTACAAGCAAACATGAAGAGATCTCCACAACATGTTTTTTCCCTTTTATTTTTTCAATTGGTGTTGCACAGTGGAATCAGAAAGAAGTAGACGCGCTGTCTCACTGCTGGTCGAGATGTTGTAGGGCACCCTTTTGCGACTGACCGAGTGACTTTGCATGCGTCAGAATTCAAGAGTTGATAGAGTTGTGTCTACCATATCTGTCCAGCTCTTTGCACCTCTTTGGCATCCCCATGTGCATTGGTGGCTTCACACACTTTTGCAACAGGAGAATATCACAATTTTAATAGAGTACTGATAGAGTACTGAGTACTACAAGGTTTAAAAACTCAGATGATAAAACATTTGGTGGCATTTTCAGAAAGCAAAATTTATATTTTGAGTAATTTAGAGGGCCTGGCCGCTGGCACCGGCTGGCACCTGACACTCTTGCCCTTCTGTGGTGATGCTGCTATGGATTCCTCGTAAAATCCAAAGCCCGCGCAAAGCTGACTTCTTTATGCAATCGGACTGGATCATACTGGATTCAAACCATCAGATTGTCAGCCCGTGGTGCTTGGCAGGCTACATACTCTCTCTTTGTGGCTGGCATTGGTCCCTCGTCAGCCATGTAGCTGAAAGCAAACTCAATGGAAGTAGAAAAGATTCCGCTTTGTAAATATGTTTAATCAGGGGAGGGATTTTAACCGCAACATTCAGTAAAGCCAAGTGGACAGTGAAACATGGAACAGCAGTCAGTGCTAGCTTTGATTTAATAATATGCTTCAATCACATCCACTGTAAGTAAAAGGGGATGATACCGTATTTTCATGTATTTTCATGATTTTAGCTCATTAGGATTGCTGGATGCACAGAGACGTTTCCGTTGCTGTGGTGTCTTAGACTATTAGATTGTCTCACTTGCTTGAGGTGCCATATAAGCATATAGATGAGACTGATAGATACTATACTTTTACAATGTATCGTTGCATTTTCCAAAAAGAGCTACTGTAGCCATGCCTGAAGACTTCAGACATCTTCACACAAATTCAAACTGCATATCCGACATTATCCGACATTGTTTCTACTTTGTCTCCGAGGTGAAGGCTTCGTGGACAACTTCCTTCCGTCTTTCTTTGTATACCGTGTGTCCGGCTGGGGCCTTGGGATGCCTTCGATTCGTGCAGCAAGTCAAATCGGAGCAGCAAGAAGCGCACAACCAACGGAATGAATGGAGGATTCATGGTGATCACAGGACTCTGAGAAGTACAGAGTTGCGCTTGGGCACAATTTCGCAAAAACATAAGATGAGTATAGCGTAGAGCTGTGAGTAAGAATGAATAAAGGAAACCTGAAGAGCAGAATCTTGGGGATCAAAACGTACTGTAAAGTCTAGAGACTAGACTATGTAGGACAAGTGGTCCTGGCCCATGGTTACCCATGCAGTGGGCTGATGGGAACCTCCTGTCAAACCAATCCACATGAGGATGTCTGCTGGTGTCTGAGCTAGTTTGAGAATTCTTGAAGTTGTTGAAAATGCTAAGAAGGAGCTGCCACCAGCAGGGGGTGCCAGGTGTTCAGGGTCTTGGAGACGTCCACTGACAGTAACAAGCGGAGTATAGCCCAGGATACCTCTTTTGCAACACACTCTTCTTATCTCTTCTTTGAAGCTGAACAGATTCACCATGATTCACCGGTTCTGGTATGTTCTGATTGAGAGTGTGACTGAATTTGAGGCATCTTTTGGCTCGTATTTCTGGTTATCGGGCAAATATTGCATGGGCCCAAGATCAAGACAGTGCCGGGGTCATCCGGGGTCTGCCAACCAGTGCAATCTTTGCAATGCTGGGACGCTGCTTTTTTTTTCATGGGAGATGGTTGCTCTGTTTTCTTGTGCGGGTTGGCATCGTGGAGTGCCATGGTCCATGGTCGATCGCAGTTTGTGTTGATCCACTTTCTGGACTTCAGCTCACTCTTGTTGATTGGACTTGCTGTGAAGGTACAAATGCAGACATAGATTTTGGCATGTGCTAGAAGTCAGCTTAGCACACAAGCATGGCAGTTTGGACAGATTTGGACAGCAAAGCACCGGGATCTTCGATGATCTTCGATGATCTTCGGCCAAGGCTCTTGAACCTTGTAATTGATGCTTTCGTGGCGGCCTATTTGAAGGGCTCAGAGGAAGAGTTGGATCGGAAGGCGGAAGTCCAGGCTCTGGAAGGGAATCGCACAGCATTTCACCGCATCAGGCAGTACTCACGACGAATGCATTCCAATTCATTTACAACCTACTACAGTGCTACTAGATATTACGATATTAAAATATATTCCTACAATCTACTAGATATATCAGGATATTGTGACCACACAATTCCATGCTGCAATGATTGACAGGCACGTAGTATACATGACGCATTCCTGACCCTGTCAGCCACGGCCTCAATGCTGATTTCGATTTGCAAGAGCAATGAGGAGAGCCGGAACTGTTTCCTCACGCTTGGTTGGCGTAACGGCGTAACGGAGTATCGGCGTGTTTACGGCTACGGACCCCAATCCCCAACACATCCAACACGCTGAGTTTTGCCAAATGCTACTGGTAGTTGCATCCTTGATTCGATAGACATAAGGACTCATGACTAACAAGATAGGATATGATTTGACATAAACTGATCATTTGACTGCCTGGCATTGTTGTCAGTATGCAGATCCCAAACAGGGATCATGTGCAGAGGGCCAGACTTTGACATGCAGCCTGCACCGAACTCTTGAGGTAGGCAATGGGCAGCATCGACGTGTTCCCAAGGACGTTTTTCTGGAATTCGTCCAAGATCTTGGGCAGTCGCCTCGCAACTTGGCATATCTTGGGATATCAGCAGGGCAAATATTCTTAGCTCGTATCGAGCTGCACACATAGAATCTCGTATCTCGTCCATCTTTTCAAAGGATTGATTCTTTCCATTTTTTTCACATTGCATCAGTGAATCATGGCATTACACGGCACTACGTGGCACTACACACCACACGGCAAGGCTTGAGACATTTGAGACGCTTGGGTCATGTCAGATTCAGCTCCATGGCCCTGGGGTGCAGATGCAGAAAGCTGTGGTCATTTTGATGCCTTTTGGAGAGCTCTGAACAGATCTGAACAGTGCGATGCAGACCACTGGGCACATCTGGGCACTAGGTATGTTCCCAATTGACCGAGAAACCGTGCGCCACCTAGTGCTCAGAGCGCTTTGGAGACACAGTGTCACAATGCAAAAAAAACAAAAACATGCCTGGAATGGATGTGAATACTATTTTAGAGATTTTTATAGTATCCCTAGACTTATAGTATCCCTTGACAGCATCTATATAATCTCCAGTATACGGTATACATAATTTGGATGAACTTCTTTCGCAGACAAAAACCGTTGAAGCAGTTGGTTCAATTAGAGCTCTTTTCATCAACTTCAGTTCTTTTTCCTGACGTATTCCATGTATTGCAGACATTGAAATAGTCTCTCAGTATAGTATATCATTATATATCCATTTCATCGCGAGGCTGAGATTATCTTTGAGCACTTCGGAGAAGTCACTGAGGAGACTCCATTTGAAATCCCATCGCTGCAGGCTTTCTGCCACTGCGACTGAGTGATAAGAGCAAGAGTTTGACAAAAGGTGACGAGCGTAGAATGAGGTAGACGCAAACACCCAGATCCCCTGAAGTGCCATAAGCGCCATTTTCAAAGCACATCAATGATCATCAAACCACGTTGAAGCATATTGAAGGTATTGACTTCAAACTTATGATCCTTTCGTCCTTGGCCTTACAGGAGAAATTCCTTGACGCGTGCCGTGTGATTCAAAACCCGGTTTGGGTAGCTCCTAAGGACTGCCGCCTTTCTGCTTGACTTTGATATACTTTGAGTAGCTACACCCGGAGTAAGTTTTGGGGGTTTTGCAGACCTAAACTGTGCACTAAGTCAAGCTTTCCTTGGCCTACATGGCACTTGGGTTGAGTCCTCCGGGCTTGTCTAAAGTCGTGCGGAAATCGGGTGCTGGCTGGGCTTTGGAGGGTATTGTCCGTATTATATAGATGTCCCATGATGTCCCTCATACATGATATTAGGTGAAATCCATTTCAATCATGTGCCCTACTTGTATATGTTTGCTGCTGGATGTTGGTTTGTATGAGTTTGATGTCAGCATCCATTTGCATGTGGTATGTGGGATTTGACATTGTCGGCATGGTCTGTTTCCTGGTGGACACTTCAGTGCCACGAAAGCCAACAGTTTGGCTATCCTTGAAAGTTGTTTGGCTATCCTTGAGTATTCTATTCTTTGTGTATTCTGAATTCCTCTTCATGATTGCCAGCAGTCGTGGTCAAAGCACGGCCTTGCAGCTAGTGTGTTAGAAACCAGGGTGTGCTTGTGTGTGTGTGTGTGGCCTCTGCAGAACATGGGAGGACTCTTGCGTGGCGAGATGTGCTCCGCGCTTTTGGGAAGAGCCCTTTTTCAGCTGGTTGAGGAGCGTTCCACGACAAGGGAGATATGGGATGGTTGGAGATAATGAAAGAGGAGGAGGACAAGGAAGAGGATGAGGAGAATGAAGAGGATAAGGAGGATGACGATGACCATGACGATGACGATTATTTGTAAGCAAACGCATCTCAATTGTCACGCTATATGTATAATATATATATGATCAAACGTCCTCGGTGTTAAAGAAGAATGGAAACCCCAACCCTTTTTTGCCCGCAGCTTTGGCTTCAAGGGTGGGCAGTGTGGATGGAGGAGAGCCTGCTTGCGGCAAGGCTCTCCTGTCCCTGCACTGTCTGCATAACTTGGAGGCGGCTTGGTGTTGAACTAGGACGAGGGCACGACCATACTGGGTATCAAGGTGCTGCACTCAGCAGGTTGCGCCTGACGTTCAACGACCTTTTGGACTTCAGGGCTGTGCACCTGGGTGGGGACGCTCCTGTGGCAGTAGGAGCTCCCCCACCGCCTCCCCCTCCTGCAAGCCGTCGTAGGGAGGAGGGAGGCTGTCACGGACATCGGGGAGAAGGAGAACTACCAGGGACTTCGTCACACAGCCCGAGGGGTACCAGGTCGCCGCCTCAGAGATCAGAGCCAGATAAGACTGAGAAAAAGTCCAAATCCAAGAAAGAGAAGAAGAGTAAGGACCTCACCAGCAGATCAGAACCCAGGAGTTCGAGGGGTTCTAAGCGTAAGGCTCTGGAATCAGTCAAGGCTGAGGAGTCTGAAGAGGGAAAGAGATCCAGCCAGGGACATCGTGATCGGCATCCACCAAGCTCTCCTGTGAGGAAGGAGACAGGGACAAGGACTACTACCAGAGAGGAGGAGGAGGACGACAGGGACCAGGAAAGTGAAGAGCCCAGTGAAGAGGCCTCTCCCGACCGAGGGGAGAGAGAAGAGGAGGAGTGCAGTGCTGAGGAGGAGGACCGGCATAGGCCTACTGAGCCGCCTCCGGGTCGTTGGGTGTTGAGTCCAAGACCTGAGACTGTGAGGCCTCGTCCAGGTAGAGAGAGACCTCCTGAGCCTGCTGGACCTCCACCTGGGTGGCGTGGCCCCATCTACGCAGGTGGCTCAACAAGGTCCAAGGGGGTGAACAGAAGAGCTCGAAACGCCGACATTGCGGCATTTGGCTTTGACGCAAGCCGCAAGAGGGCCAGGCAAGAGAGGCCCGGATGAGAAGGCGGCCAGCTGCGGCACCTCCGGCTTTGAGGCGTCCTGCAGCCGCAGAGGAGCCCAGACGTCGTCGACGTGGCGGTGAAGAGGAGGTAGAAGACGCCCTGCAGAAGTTCAACAGAGGTGAAAAAGTTGTGGGAGTTGAGATCGCTCCCGGAGGCCTTGATCGAGGGACTTGGGTTTTGATTGACAACGGCTGCTACTACAAGCAGGAGGTGCAGTTGGCAGGCAAGCTGCTGAAAGAAGAGTTCGAAGCTGGGGAGAGGGAACTACACTTGGAGCTCACGGGCACCAAAAACGAGCAATTGCTGCAGTACGCAAGTGCCTTGTCTCCGGCTGTCATTCGAGTTCATCTATGTCGACCAGATTGCCCGCAAAGTCGAGAGAATCCCGACTTGGTACATACCAAAGAGCTCCAGAAACTACCCGGAGACAAAGAAAAAACCTGGGAGACGAATCTCCTGCAAGAGAGGGAGACACAGCTGTTGCAAGAGGACCACGAGCGATGGAGGAGAGAAGAGGAGGCGAAGAAGAAGAAGCCCAAATCATCTTCGTCGTCCCGGGACAAGAAGAAGAAGAAAAGGAAGAAGAAAAAGGAGAAGAGAGAGGTGAAGGAGGGAGACAGAGAGAAGGGATCTCCCGAAAAGAAGAAGTCCAGGATTGGCAGTCGGGTCCATGCCCGCAAGTCGTTGGAGGCTTGCTTCGCCAACACGGGATTAGACCCAGACCAGAAGATCAGGAGGAGGGTCGCCAAGCGGGCCAAGAGAGTGCTCAAGAAGAACCGCGACTCTTCATCGACGACAACATCTTCGAGCAGTACGGAGGAGGCCAGTGGAGAAGATGCCAACCTGTTGCAAGACAGGTCCAAAGTGCACAGGTTGGCGGAAGTGGCACCTGGAGTGCTGACTGCAAGCTCAGTGGCAAATATGGGTCAGTACTTGACACAGGTGACGGCCACCGGATGGGAGTCGGAGGCGGTCGGGGTTCCGCCATTGCTGAGCTTGTACAACAGGGTGTACATGCAGGGCAAGCTCAGCGGTGGCATGCAGAGGGAATTCCTCACACTCTGCCATTGTGGCGATCTTCTCCTGAGAGGATGCGTGGCGCAGAGCTTGGATACGATTGTCCAACGCCTCAAGTCGTTGGAACTGGTGGGGCAAGGAACGAGTTGGGCTATGGCCCAGAAGCTAGAGCTTGTGCCGCCCCAAGAAGCGGGCATCTCGACCCGTCAGGAACACCAGTTAGCAAAACGCGAGGTGAAATTGGACATGGCAGTCAAGGGATCGTCATCGGCAAGTGCTACAGAGAAAGGCAAGGGCAAAGGCAAGACAAAGACCTTCGACAAGGGCAAGGAGAAGGGGCGTGGCAAGGCCAAGGAGGGCGATGGCAAGAAGCCTGCCTGACCCCGCCTGAGAAAGGAGATTGTGGAGCTCTATGGGAACACTATGAACTCCCGGGTGTGGGAGGCATTGCGGATGACGAGGGCACGGCTGAAAATGAGGCAAGGACCCCAACTGCCAAGAAGGCCAATGAGTTGGACGATTGTCCGAAAAAGCAAAGACTGAGTGGAGAAGCAAGTTCCGGGGCTGCAGTGGCGAGAGGGAGCAGAGACTCCCGGAGGAGAATGAAGAGCTCTATGGCATCCTCTTCACAAGTTGCAACAAAACCTCATGGTAGCAGGAGGTCCCGAGAAAAAAGGTGTGGTGCTCAGAAGATACAGAAGAAGAGCTGGACTTTGAGGCGACGAAAGAGACCTGGTGTTTCACTGACGGCTGATTTTTGTTTACCTGACAAGGCTGCCACCGAGTCAGGTTCATTTTCGGAAATGCCCATCCCGACCGGGACGGCGCCATTGGGCAGCTTAGACTCAGGCATAGGCCGAGCCGGTGCTGCAAAAGGTGAGGAAGTGAGTGGGAACGTATCCGGGAGCTTGAGGGAACTAAGTAACTGGCTAGTAGGTAGGCTGGACGACCTTTTAGGACGGCTCTGCAAGACCCAGCCCACGGGCAGAGTGTTTCCTTTGCCCACGTCCCCCTGTCTACTTAGTCAGTTGTTTCCTCATAGCTCCCCTACAGCTAGGACTCTTTTAAGATGTTTAGTTTGTTCTTTGAATTCAATGAATGGTGAGGGTGAGGGAGGTGACAAGGCTTCTGAGTACCAAAGGGTGGTGCTTTCAGGTTTGCTGGAGGACTGCAGCAGGGTTGAAGACTGGGTCATGACCGAGAATGCACCCAGCTGGGATGAGTTCTTTCGGGTGAAGGGGGTCGATTACAAGGGAGATGAAGTTCTCACTGCTCAAACAATGCAGTGGGAAAATGTGAGATCGGCCCTGCCCAGCGAAGTAGGTAGCGTTGCGTTGGAGACAGTAGTTGAACTTGGATGCAAACACTATGTCCTGAATTTTGAGGAATATCTTCTCGAAGAAGAAGATCAACGGGTGGTAAAACCCCTAGAGTACTAGTGCCTCCTGATGGGTGGGAGAGCTTCTGTGAGAATTTGATGACCAGGGGAGTATTTTCCCGAATTCATGAGGATGACGTGTACAGAGTCCAAGGGCATTTACTGCTCAACGGATTATTCGGAGTGTCCAAACACGAATTTCAAGATAATTGGGAAGTGCACAGAATAATCATGAACCTGGTGCCGCTTAACGCGGTTTGCCGGGGGATTGAGGGAGATGTGTCAACACTCCCGTCTTGGGCAGGTATGTCCCCACTGTCGCTGGAGCCGGGCCAAGAAATGGTGGTTTCCAGCGAGGACATTAGATGTTTCTTTTACATCTTTAAAGTGCCGGCCGCATGGCACCGTTTTCTAGCATTTAATCGCCCATTGCCGGCAAAGCTGGCTGGGCCGAAGCCAGGAAACTGGTACCCATGTAGCGCTGTTTTACCAATGGGATTTAAGAACAGCGTGGCACTTGCCCAGCATGTCCACCGCTTTATTGTACAGAAAGCCTTGGCGGAACAAGTGGGACAAGGAGCTGAGGCAGAACTGCGGAAGGACAAGCCCTTCCCTGTCAGCAATCCCATGCACCGCATATATCTGGACAACTTTGACCAGTTGTGCAAAGTGTCGGCAGAGGATGCCAAAGCAATTCAGGGTCAAGTCTCGCCGCTGGTACAAGCATTGCGGGACCAGTATCAAGCTTTAGGTGTTCCTCGACACCCCAAAAAGGCTGTGTCGTGTCGCACAATTGCGGAAGTGCAAGGAGCGATAGTCGATGGTCACTTAGGAATGGCCTATCCCAAAGTGGAGAAGGTCCTGAAGTATGCACACCTCTCCCGGTTGCTGCTAGAAGCTGGCGAAGCCACTCAAAAGCAGATGCAAATTGTGGGAGGGGGCTTGGTGTACATATCCATGTTCAGAAGACCTTTATTGGGCTGCCTCAACCATGTGTGGCAGTTTATATTGCAGTGTGAGGGGTACCCGCCATTTGTAAAGTTTCCTCTCCCAGATCCTGTAAAACAGGAACTGGTGAGATTTCTAGGGTTGCTGCCACTGGCCTACATGGATTTTCGAACCAGTATAAGTCCACAGCTCACGGCAAGTGATGCCTCCCAAAGCGGAGGGGGAGTCACAGTGAGCACAGGTCTTACTCCGGCAGGCGCGGTGGCTAGGCACTGCAGTGTCAGGGGTGACCTGGTAGATCCGGTAGATATCCCTTCGGTTCTGACCATAGGATTGTTTGATGGCATCGGTGCGCTCAGAGTAGCCGCCGATGCGCTTGGTTGGAATGTCGTAGGCCACATCAGTGTGGAGAAGTATGCTCCTGGCCAAAGGGTTGTGGAGAGTAGATTTCCCAATTCTATCCTTGTACCAGGGGTAGAAGATGTTGACTACACTATGGTGCGTGAATGGGCACAGCAGTTTTCTCAGGTGTCTGTAGTCATGTTGGGTGCGGGACCGCCCTGTCAAGGAGTTAGCGGTCTGAATGCGGCCCGTAAGGGTGCGCTGAAAGATGCCCGGAGCTCCTTGTTCTCGCATGTAGCTCGTATCCGGGATTTGCTCAAACGAGCCTTTCCCTGGGCCCAAGTGCGGTCCCTCATGGAAAGTGTAGCTTCGATGGACAAGGCTGACCAGGATGTGATGACTGCGTCCTTTGGGGTTGAGCCTTGGCATATAGATGCCCATGGTGTTTCATTGGCCCATCGGCCTCGACTCTACTGGATTGAGTGGGAGTTGTTAGCTGCTCCCGGTGTACAGTTTGGCGAAACTCCACTAGGTCAGGCATCAGTTCAACTGGAGGCTCAGATTGATCCACAGGATTTTCTGGAGCCGGGATGGAAGCAGCAGTCTGACACTCGACTGCCTACCTTTACTACCAGCCGACCCCGTGCTTCACCTGGGTATAAACCGGCAGGGCTTCAGAACTGTACAGAAGCAGAACAAAAGATGTGGAAAGAAGATGAGTACAGGTTTCCGCCATACCAGTACCAGGGCAAGTATTTGCTGCGCAACAGGCAAGGCAAAACCCGCCTGGTCAATGTACAGGAACGGGAAGTCATTATGGGGTTTCCCAAAGACTATACAAGTAATTGTATGCCCAAAAAAGATCAGGGAACAACCGCTTGTACAGATGTGCGGCTGTCTCTGATTGGCAATTCTTGGAATGTCACTGTAGTGGCCTGGCTCATGAGTCAGCTGGGGTCATTACTAGGTTTGAATCCTCCTATGTCTGTGGGAGACGTCGTGAAACGTACTTCTCCTGGTTGTACAGCAGATTTGCAAACGTATCTAGGACGGCCATCGATGCGTACCTCCCGTCGAGGGGGAGGCACCTCAGGCCAGATGGAGCTTGTCAAAAAGCTCATGACTTTAGTGAGTATCAAGGGAGAAGACATCCTGGTACAAAGTTCAACAGAGGACCAAGTCCGGTACCATCGACTACGGGCTAGCATCCCAGCTAAGCTCTGGCGATGGAAAGCCGTGGCAAGTTGGCGTTGGACCGGGGAGGGCGAGCATATCAACTCCCTTGAAATGAGGGCAGTGCTGACCGCTCTTCGCTGGCGCTTAGAACGCCACAAGGTAGTCAAGCAAAAATTCGTGCATCTTGTAGATTCCTTGGTAGCATTGCACAGTTTAAGTAGGGGTAGGTCAAGTAGTAAAAAGCTGAGGCGAACTGTCCTTCGAATCAACGCGCTGCTTCTTGCGACTCGTAGTCAAGCGGTATGGACTTATGTTCATACCAAATTGAATCCAGCGGACGCGCCTAGTCGGCGCCCGCTGAAACGCAAGTGGAGCTCATGCCAAAGCGGCATTTAGAAGCAGCCACGCAAGAAGCTCGCGCGAAACATCGAAGGACTCTAGGACCTCTCCGTACCCTTACTGTACAGCCTGTTACCCAAAAACGCTATATAGATGCACGCAATGAGTTTTATGCTTGGCTTCGCCAAGAAAACCTGGTGTTGCCAACTTCGTCCTATCAATTAGACCTTGTGGTCTCCGATTATCTCGAGGCCCTATGGGCAGATGGCAAAGGCCGGTCTTGTGGATCTAACATCCTAGCTTCTCTGCAGGATGCTCAACCACATTTGAAAGGCAAACTCAAAATGAGTTGGCGCCTCATGAAAACCTGGGTGACACATGAGATTCCCAACCGAGCACCTCCCCTACCCATAGATGCGCTGCATCTTATGGTAGGATATTCGCTGTTCAAAGAACAGGCGGTGTTCGCATTGAGTTTATTAGTAGGTTTTCACGCTCTCCTGCGCACGGGAGAGCTGGTCAGCCTCAAAGCTAGGCATGTTTCCATCGCCCGCGCAAAAGGCCCGGCGGTGCTTTCCTTGGGGCTCACCAAATCTGGCAAGCGCCAAGGGGCGGCTGAGTCTGTTACCATCAATGCAGAGGATGTGTGTCGACGATTGTTTCAATGGAAAAAGGCAGTAAGCCCAGAGGCTCTGCTCACGGGGCCTGCGCATTCCTGGCGCAAACAATTTTCGGACACTATCCGCGCTACACGCCTGGATACGTTTGATTTTAGACCGTACTCTCTTCGAAGAGGAGGCGCTACCTACTATTTTCAATTGCATGGACGGTTTGACTCCCTTCTGGTCTTAGGTAGATGGCAAGCAGCTGCCACTGCTAGGATTTACATCAATGAGGGACTAGCAGTCCTTGCTGAATTGACCATTCCGTGGATACCATTTACCCGAAATCTCCGAAGCCAATACCTCACCAGTTTCACTAAACCTTTGCCTAAGCTTGAGCGAACGAAGAGACCTTCGCACACTAGGGGGCGTTGGAAAGGACAAAAAACCAGGGTTTTATGCACAGGGGGTGCAAGAAAAAAGGGTGGAGTCCCCAGGTGTCTTGGGATTGGCCGGACCCTGGGGTGGCCCTAAANAAGGACAAAAAACCAGGGTTTTATGCACAGGGGGTGCAAGAAAAAAGGGTGGAGTCCCCAGGTGTCTTGGGATTGGCCGGACCCTGGGGTGGCCCTAAATACCTTGGCCGAGGCTAACTTTGGGTTTGGCCGAGTTACCTCGGGGGTATTAAGTGGTACGGGACCACAAAAAGCTTTTTTGCTCCGAAGGGGGGAGTTGTTTTCTTTTTGAGTGAATTTTCTGTTTAATTTGATAATCTAGGTCTTGCAGAGCTGGCCAAAAAAGGTGCGTTTCCATGAGTCTTTNAAGGGGGGAGTTGTTTTCTTTTTGAGTGAATTTTCTGTTTAATTTGATAATCTAGGTCTTGCAGAGCTGGCCAAAAAAGGTGCGTTTCCATGAGTCTTTGATCAAACGTCCTCGGTGTTAAAGAAGAATGGAAACCCCAACCCTTTTTTGCCCGCAGCTTTGGCTTCAAGGCCCTCCCCCCCCTCCCCAAGGACAAAAAACCAGGGTTTTATGCACAGGGGGTGCAAGAAAAAAGGGTGGAGTCCCCAGGTGTCTTGGGATTGGCCGGACCCTGGGGTGGCCCTAAANAAGGGGGGAGTTGTTTTCTTTTTGAGTGAATTTTCTGTTTAATTTGATAATCTAGGTCTTGCAGAGCTGGCCAAAAAAGGTGCGTTTCCATGAGTCTTTATATATATTGATATGAATCCCATTTCGCTCTTGAAAATCCGCGGGACTCCAAAATCAATAGATAAAAGACTAGCCGTGGTTTCTCGGTGTGGGTTCGAGATTTGCGGAAGAGGTTAGCTTGTCCAACTCGATATGTTTCATAAATTGTATTGAGTCAACCTGGTTGTGACCGTGCCGGCAGTTTGTCATTTTTACCATTTTACATTGCGAGGTTGATTGACATCTTCAAGATGTTTTAAGATCTGTATTGAGGATAGCATATCGGCCTTTGGCTCATCCAAGCAAGGTCTGTCTTGTTCTTTGGAAATCTAATTGTGGAATCTGTAGTTGGCTCATGCCGCTTTGCGTCCCAGTTCCACGGCTACTCAGCATAGTCACCCCAAAAAGTGCTGAAAAGGGGCATGAGCCAACTACAGATTCCACATTTCCATATCTTTCCCTCATTTCAGAGCTGTCGTAGCAAGTCCCGGAACCCATCCCGATTCTCTGGTTCTGTGCAATACTTGCTTTTCGTTTCCTCCTCCAGGCAGACATCATGATAGTATATGATATGATAATTGATATAGCGCAAACACTGAGATGCAGTCAGGCACGGAAGCCGCAGCCGCAGTGCCGTAACCGCAGTCCATGTTCGGGTGAAAAAGACTGAATGGTGAACACATCACCCAAATGGTTTAGCAAGATCAGCGGTCTTGCGAAAACCTGACTGTCCTGCAATCTGAACACAAAAAACGGCCAACCTTTCCTTGACAGCAGATGATGTACAAAACGCAAGGCCATCGCATGGAAGGTGAATGCCAATTTCAGGTTTCTGAATGCCACGAATCAAAAACCTCTCCAGACCCAAAATGGAAATGCCTTTCACAAAAACATGCTTGACANCCAATTTCAGGTTTCTGAATGCCACGAATCAAAAACCTCTCCAGACCCAAAATGGAAATGCCTTTCACAAAAACATGCTTGACAATGTGAACAAGAGAAACCAAAGTAGGCCGAACCAAAAGCGAATGATAACACCTAAGTTCCCAGTTTGAAGTGTCTGGATTCCAAAAAGGAAAAGGAGTCTCCTGTTCAATGATGCACCAAATCGTGAACTCAAGAAAAGTCACAGCGGCAAAAGCATCAGACTCCACTTCCAAACTAAAAGCCAGCTCAAAAAGCTGGAAAACAAATGCACTAGGGTACTTCAGTTGAGTAAGCTCACTGGAAAGTTGCACACGCCAGGAAATTGGGACTTCATCAGAAAAAGCATCCGTGAGACCCATGGAGGTCCAGTCATAAATGTCACTGACAGTCAAGTCAAGAACATCTGCAGACTCACGTTTCTTCTCCGAAACAGCAAAAAAGAAATGACGAAGAGTTCTCAATCGCTGTGTCCAAAGCTCATGCCGAACCAGTGCATCATGTTTCAAACGTTGATACCGCGCATCTCGCTGCTGATTGACCTGCACCGCAATCCGGTCAGCAACATCATTCCACTCAGCAGCCCATTCCTCCCAAGTGGTCTCGCAAAGGGAGGTATCCAGATGTGAAGGAATCCAGTGAACAAAGAAACAATCTGGAGGGAGACAGTCGATAAGCTCAGCGGCTTGCTGCCACAAATCATGATTCTCAATGTCAGGTCCAATGAAATGCCAGGATCCATCTAGCAATGATTGCAAACCTCCGGCAGTTGACCATAGCCCGTGATTTGGCCAGTGGTAGCATTGACTAAAGACCAAGCTCCGACACTTAACTCTTTGGGGGTTTCGTGGAAACAAGAACCGTCAGAAAACAAATTTTGAACCCCTTCTCCTGGTTGCGAAAGAAAAACACGCGTGGTGTCCTCAATGCCCATGAAGTAATGCTTCAGCTCAAGTGCAAAAGGAGAACGCGGCACCAGCAAATGATGAACTGTGCAATCAGGAGCATTCGCAATCCAAGCCCGATCACCAAGATGAACTTCATGCAATCCAGCAAACATAGGGCAGTGAGTCCAATGTCGTAAGGTGTTGGGCACATTGCAAACAGGACAAAGCGGCTCTTTGGTTTTGTCAAACTTGGAGTGAACCCAATCAGAAATGAATGATCCACTTTGCAAGGCCATGGTTTTGCCCAAGTCTTGAGGGGTCATGGTTTTGCGGTCCAACATAGTAAGGCCGTAGTCAAGGCCCTGCAGGTCAGTCATGGTTCCACGATGTTGCACTTGCTGAGCAACATGCTGAAGCCAGGCATCTCGCAGCAAAAGGTCAATGGCTTTGTTGGGAAGACGCATCAAGTCATGTTCAAGACCATCATGATCCAAGAAACAGGGTGGTTCAAGAATACACCATCCAATCGTACTAAACAAATCGACCAGCTTGAAGAAAGGTCCAGGCAGTTTGCGGCCATCAAAGCGAAGCATGTAGCTGCGCCAAAGAACCAAAAGATCTGGGGATTTGCTGCACAATCGTCTAAAGTCCATCACGCAAGTTCGCAAATGGAAGAAACCAGGATCTGCAGTCATGGGCTCAGCCAATGAGAGCCTGAGCAAAGGGTTGGATCCACCACATCGAAGCCCAGTGACACTCACAGCTTTCTTGCGAAGTTGATGCAAATGACTCTCAGCGAAAACACAACCCAACGCTCCATGAAGCGCCGCAGGCCAAAAAACCATAGGCAAAGAAGCAAGTTTCTGTGACAGAGGTGCCCGAGATTGTCGCAATCTGGACCATCTGCGCTCAAGTCGAGCACCACGAGCCAAAAAGATGCGCACTCTTGCTGCTGATCCAAAGGTGAGTGAGCCACCCAGTTCCGAAACATCGCCAACCATAGTGAGACCCAGAGGCTTCAAAAAAGCGCGAGAAGCAGAGGTGGTACTCCATACATAGGATTTGTCACTGTCGATTTCCAATCCCCACAATTCCAAAAAAGCCCGCAGCGTGAAGTAGGCCCAAACCAAGTTGTTGGTAATCTTGGAAATGATGGAAAGATTGTCAACAAAAGACAATGTACGAGCAATGGGTGCAAAGTTCTGCTGGTAAACATGCAGTGCCCAGTCAAGTACCGCCATCGCTAAAACGCTCAAAGGATCACCTTCTGCAAAACCAACATCTGATGTCAAAGTAGCACTCAGATGGTTATTGACCTGGAACCGTCTTGTGAAGGAGGAAAGAAATTGCTCCCATGGCGCCAAAATGCGCATTGGCAATCCCACATGCCTCGCCAACATGAACCACTGCGGGCGGTGAATGTTATTAAAGGCTTTGATGAGATCCACAGCCAATCCAGAAAGGGTCTGACCAGATTGAACAGCCAATTCAACGCAACTTTGGACTTGGAGCCATGACTGAGCAGCCTCACGGCCAGGCAAAAATCCCAGCGCATCACCATGGATATACGGCTCCAACATGCGAAGCAGTTGTCGAGAACGCAGGCTGCTCCAACATCTGTAGATGATCGACAGGAGAACTATAGGTCTGTAAGACCCTGCCGCATGAGCATCTGGGCACTTCGCAAGAGCAAGGACTAATCCTTCTTGAAGCTGACGTGGCCATTCATAGGAGCCAATCTCGATGCCATTCAGCAACTGAAGTAACCAAGTGATATGAACAGGAGACATGTGTAGAAGATCCTGTTTTGCATAGCCGTCAGCGCCTCTCGCAGCTTTCGGCTTGAATCTTCGAACTGATCTCATCCATTGATCCGGAGAAATGTCCGGAAGAGAAAACGAAAAACTGGGCATAAAATGCTGTACAAATCCCGTAATCCTTTCCCAGTCAGAAGGAGCAACGGCTTGAAGAACAACGGTCGCACCAACGGAAAGCTCAATGAGCTGCTGATGCACATCATCATCGGATCTGGTATGTGAACTCTGAGTCAAGGTGTGTCCAACTTGAACATCAGGCCAAGTAGAAAAAACCAACATCTCTTCAAGATGACCGTCAACAGAAAGCCCACAACCGTTGAGGGTCCAGATGGGTTTATCCATGGGAACAATCTTGGCATCCAAAATGACTGCTTTGGAATCAGGTCGANTGACCGTCAACAGAAAGCCCACAACCGTTGAGGGTCCAGATGGGTTTATCCATGGGAACAATCTTGGCATCCAAAATGACTGCTTTGGAATCAGGTCGAACTGCAAGCACCGTGTAGGTGTGAGAAGTCCAAAGAGAGTCAATCTGGTCTGGAGCTGGATCACGCAATTCACGAAAGATGGCATTCATGGAGTTCTGGTACTTGTTCTGGATGAGCATTCCTTTCTGGTGTAAGTGCCATCTTTCAAATTCACGAAAACGATGATGAAATGCTTCAAAAATGAGAATGGCCTTGTCCCGGTCGGGTGGTGATTGNCATTCCTTTCTGGTGTAAGTGCCATCTTTCAAATTCACGAAAACGATGATGAAATGCTTCAAAAATGAGAATGGCCTTGTCCCGGTCGGGTGGTGATTGAGGCAAAGGACCCAAAGCAATGAAGAAATCTTGTTGTTCCCACCAGGTAGGAAACGAAGGATCAAATCCCGAGGCCCGCACAATTGCGCTCCAAAGTTCAAGCCTGTATGTCACAGCTGCCGGATGAAAGTGGCCAGCTTTGATGGAGTGCTTGAAGGATTGTAATCGACGGAGTTGCCGAAACCATCGCATCACTGCAGTGCCAATAAGGTCATGCTGAAGAGCGACCTCACCATGTCGACTGGCCCGACATTTTTGTGGATGCATGGTTTGCTTCACAGGTTGGAGTCTGACNTGCAGTGCCAATAAGGTCATGCTGAAGAGCGACCTCACCATGTCGACTGGCCCGACATTTTTGTGGATGCATGGTTTGCTTCACAGGTTGGAGTCTGACGGCACGGCCTTGCTGTTGAGGAAGAAGTCCATTACCAGTCTGTCCCACATAGCCGGTGAGTGAACCCTCCCAATGTTGAGAGAACTGCGTCAGATATGCTGTCGCATCTTGAGGTGCATCAAAGGAACTTGAAGCACAATGATCGTGCCAACCAGGAACANGAACCCTCCCAATGTTGAGAGAACTGCGTCAGATATGCTGTCGCATCTTGAGGTGCATCAAAGGAACTTGAAGCACAATGATCGTGCCAACCAGGAACATCAACTGCTTTCCAATCAATCTCACGTGGTCTGGGCCATGTAAGGTATGTAGAAGGAGCTTCTGAAAGATCCAATGTGACTGAAACGGAAGCATGGTCAATGAAAAGCTCATCAACTTGAATGCCAGTACACAAAGAAGCCGCAGCAGGTGAAAGCCAAAGCAAATCACGTTCAGTGGCCCCTTTGCAGGTGGGTGTCCAATTCCAGTTCCATCGCATCGATGCTAACTCTTGTGCTGATTGCCACCCTGCATGACGCCAAACATTGAAGTGAGTGAGATCATGTGGCCCAAAGTTGAAGTCTCCGCAGATGACAACAAGGCCAGAATGGCCGAACACAAATGTACGGGACAGGAACTCCAAAATTTCTTCCATCATATTTGCCGCACGTGGGTATGTTGGTCCACGTGGAAAACCATAAAGAGAGACCACCGTCAAAGTGTGATTGCCCACATGGTGCAAAGTAGCCAACACCCTGCCACTCTGCCACAAGTCAGTGGGCCAAGAAATTTGCAACATCTGGGAACGGAAATCTGAGGTGCAAGCCACCCCAGTCCAACCACCAGCCCAGTTGGAACGAGCCCGCAAAGGGGCAGGAGCTCCAAAGAAGGTGCGAAGATGTCTGTCCTCATTCTTCGCCGCAACTTGAAGAGCCTTCTTGGCTGAGTTCTGGGTGATGGAGGAAAGTTGTGTTTCCGAATACGTCCAAACTCCAGGGCCCTGAGAAATGGCCAAGGCTTCCTTGTTTCTAAGCCCACCAGGATTTGTGCAGCCCACCACAACTTCAGCAAGTGGTTTGGGGCCAGGATTCTGGGCTTCGCCAAAACGAAAACACGGGAACCAGGGATGGACATTGAAGAAGATGTCATCCATATGCATTGGTTCAGACTGGCCAAAAAATTCCCCCGACCGCATGTCGCAGTCACCCGTGGGTGCCGCGCTGTTGATGTAGAGCTCGGCAAGGGGATGTTCAGTGGCACAGCTGATAGAGAAAGTCAAGAAAAACAAGCAAAGTTGAAGAACACGATGGACCCATGAACTTGATAGGCAAACAGTCCTGCTGTGTCCAAAGGCAGGACTTGCCCGTGCTAGTCATTCTTGTCGAGCTTTCTTGGCAGAAAAAAGAGCCTCAAGACGATCAAAGCGCTCGTTCATATCAGATGCAACTTCGGCTTTGTGAGTCTGGAAGGCGGATTGCAGAGCTGAGCCGACATTATCCGAGACATTCTTGATCTCATGGTGTAGTCCTTGTAGCTCAGCTTGATGTGTGGACATGGTGTACTGCAAACCTTGGATGGAAGCTTCTGCCGTCTGCATCTGCTGACCCATCGTGGCGAACCAGCCAGTGAATTGCTGGTTTTGAGCACGAATCTCATGGATGGAAGTCTCCAACTGATTGATCTTCTTGTCCGTGGCTGCTTGGCGAGAAGAAAGACCCTCTGTCGCAGCTGAGGCAGCAGGTTGTTGGGTCTGGATGTCAGCCAATTGCTTCTGCACTGCAGTGGTGAGTTCATCCTTGAGCTGATCTGTCACTTCTTTGGACTTGTTGGGCTGCAACAATTTCCAGGGATCTTTACCAGGAAGTTGCCATGGATCTTGACCTGGATTTGAAGTGGACATGATGGCAGAAGAGGACGAGGATTCAGCCCGCAAACGCTGTTGAGTTCGCTGAGAGGCCACAAGCTGTTGTACTGGAGGAGGTTTGCTGACCTTGGTGATCTCAGTGATGAGGATCTCCTTGCCAAATCCGGTGAAGACATCTTGTGGTGGAGCTTGAGAAGATCCAACTTGCCAAGACATCGCTTCTGCATTGCCCTTGCCGGGCTGCAAGGGCTTAGCTGCGGGGTTGATGTTCTTCAGAAGCTTCACGATGCCAGATCTTTGCAATCCATGTGGCAATGGAAAAAGTTGAAAAACCCGTTGAACTTGGGCATCAATCCAAATCGCATCAGGCTNCAATCCATGTGGCAATGGAAAAAGTTGAAAAACCCGTTGAACTTGGGCATCAATCCAAATCGCATCAGGCTTGATGAGCTTGAAAGTTTGCTCCTCATGCTGAGCCAAGACTCTCAAACCGTACTTTCGTTTCATGCGCACAAGTCCAAGCGCATGAACGGAAGTGCGGCAAGCATGTTGGGCTTCATCCAAGGTCTTCGCTGGCAGCCAAATGACC